>KZ505956.1:411619-493007 GCA_002844005.1 Limosa lapponica baueri | reverse complement strand
TAAAATATACATCAAGCATATATTTTGCCTCATGGATTCTTGGCTTGTTTACACCTATCGTGGGAAGGAAGTGACCATTTGAATTAGGTCTGTGATGCTCTGAGTTCCAGCTGAGTTCAATTGAATGCTGGGATATATTTATCATTATCTTCTCAACATTAATATTTCCTAAATACCTCATAAGTAGCTGAGAGCTTTCCTGCAAATTATCATATACACTTTTTATGATCAGTTAGGCATGTTTACACCAGTCAGTTAATGATGCACACAAATATCTGTCTTTGCTCGAAAACATTCTACTGCCCAATATGGATATGAATTTCCATTTTCACTCTGCAAATTGTGTACTAAATCTATATGCACTGTAAGTCTAACACTTCCAACATTTTGTGTATGAAAATTGCTGGTCTGGCATGCACCATATTCTAGCAGTGTAAGGAGTGTGGAGTAAAGTAACGCTTCTGTCCTAATCACTGGGAAACTAATCAACAAACCTGGCATAAAAATAACCAATAAGTGAAAATGCTACAGAATTATCTTTTTGTTTGACTATATAGCTGCAGTTAATAACAAAGAACCAAATATTAAAACTGTTAGTTCATTTTTTATAAGCCATGAAAATTGCAGTTAATCGTATTCTCAAATTTTCTGAGCCTTTGGAAATTGTCTTTTTTTGTCAAAAAAATGAATCCTTTAATTAATGTTTTGTTTGGGGTTTTTTTTGTGAAAACAGACTCTGCAGTGAGGCCTTCTTAACATAATGGTTCCTGAGCTGGATTAGAACCGTATCTAGTGGAAAGATGGTTTTCATTGTTTTGGGGATATAACATAAAGTCCAAGACAGTTCTAAAACTCATAATTCATCATCTGCTATGGCTTTATTTGTTCATTACTAGCTCCTTAGTCATTGCCTCTTTTGATTACTTCTGAAATGAACACCTTTAGATTCTCAGCTTATGTGCTTTTGTACATACTTAATGTACTACTGTAGCTAGTCCAATCAAAGGAGCTGATCTGTAACAAAATAAAATGAGTATATTGTAAATCTTGCACTGTAACACAGCTATCTTTTTACAGGATTATGCTGTGGTAGAATTCTTTTAATCCAGAAAACACTTTGTCTCCAATATCATTATTCCAGTTGTTTTATTTATCATATAATAATCTGGTTTAGCATAGGTCCCAAGAATTTTCAGACCTTGAATGTCACCTTACCAAAACCATTTCTTATTTTTAATCCACTTTTTTCCATTCTTTTCATTCAGTTCCATATACTCTATATGAGAATTTATTTTCTTATTCTTTAAACCTAAACTCTTCAACTATTGGGTTTCAATCTGAGTTCACATCTTATGAAGTTCTGCAGTTTCTCATCAAGTGTATGGTTTTGCATTTGGTAATTAAATGCAGTTTTATGTTTAGCTTTTAGAATTAAAATAGTACTTCACTGAACAAAAATATGAACCAAAATATGCTGCCCCTACCATGGCTTGCTAAGGACAGAAGGGACTGAAAGTTGTAAAAATCTCTTTTTGGAGCGTTTTGGATGCACATTACACTTGCTCCAACTTTCACAGGCTCAATTGCTCATTTAGCTTCAGTCAGACTCCCTTAGGCTTACGCCCACTTACTGACACGTAATTACATTTCACTTCACAATGCCTCTGATATGACTCTCGGAACCCAGCTGTGTCGAAAGGTCTAACTCACAGGCCAATTGTAAGGAATAATTGTGCCACCAAAAAGAAGGAACCAAAAAAAAAAAATTAAGTGTATGTAAATTACAGCCAAAGAAAGCGCTTATACCCCTCTTTTCTGGACCCCCTAAGATTCAGCTTTCAGTGACTAACCCTCACAGCTGATCTCACACAAATTTGTACCCTGAAAAGTTTTTCAGGTTATTTATATATTTTACATTATCTTTTGCTTCTTCACACATGTTGTCTCTTCTCCTTCCTCTTCATCCTCTTTTGCATTCCAACTCACAGCATGTGGCAAGATACAAAATAAATACTATTTGAAGTGAAATAAATGGATACATCTTTGAGATTTAAGAAGAGCATTTCATACTGAAATGGTGAAGCTGTAAGCAGCATGAAGCAGGTGTGTCGTTGTAAGTGTGGGTGTCACATGGATGAGGGGAATATGCAGCTCGCTGATGCACTGGGGTAACATTAGCTGCACGTTACTGTTAGGCAATGGCAGACTTTAGTCTGTGAGGATGAGCTAGCACATTATTTAACTGACTGGTATGGGTCAGTAGTAACTGTTTCGTTTTAACTTGGTCTAAAGTCACAATAATGCTTTTTTCTTGTTTGTATCTGTATTTTATTTTCATTAAATTAAAAGTTCAGTTTCATTGCTCTGTTAGTATGTTACACTATAACTGGGACAGTGACATCGGAACCCAAGAAAGCAGGAACAAATTCCATACTTCAAAGACATCCCACACCAATATATTTTCCCCACGAGGGTGCTTGTGCTGCCAATTCTCAGCTCTTTACAAAGAAGCACAACAAATTTTGGATGAAACTCAGATAACAGAAATGTGATCCAAATCTTTCAGCAGATTCTTGACAGCTTCAGATACATGATAAAAGTAATTTTTCGTGTACTGAGCTTAAAGTATTATTTGGAATCCAGCTACGGGATCAGCCTTCAAGCTTCCCAGTGAGAACCCTCTGAAGGTTTGAGGCAGGCAGAAGCTGTGAGCCTCGCAGGCTGACAGGAAAGAAATCCATACTGTGGCATGATCTAGAGATTAAGGAATAACTTTATCACGACTTTGTGCTCTTAGCACAATCAACTTTGATATGCAAATCCAGCTTTAATTTGATAAGATTTGGAACTATTTCTTATACAATATTGCTCATTGCAAATAGTAAGTAATGCAATAGGTTCCCCTCCCTGTACTTCTCTGCTTATTCCAAAAGAAGAAAGAGACAATAATGAGAGAACTGAAGAGGTAGCTTTGATAGAAGATACATGTGAATATTGCTGCCTGGAAATCTAAAGGAAGAACATATCATTTAAACTGAGTAAAGCTCTTATTTCACATCTAACAGGGAAAATTCTGGTTGTGACTTCTAAAATTGTCACTGGTTTCTTGTTGGTTGCCCAGAGATTTAGGTTATATAGAGCTACAGAGAAATAATGAAATATTTAACTAAGCTCCTAATTTCTGACATTGTTGGGTTTTACCTCCTTAAAAGAAGTAAGCTGGATAATTGTTAAATTCATTCCTTATTTTGCTAGAATCCCGTAGAACCAAGAGTACACTTAACTTTGTAGCCGTTACTTTACTGCAAGAAATCATAAGGTATTTTATGTACTACAGATCATGTATGTGATTAAGAATTTATTTTTCCTGGTTACATGCACTTAATATATTTTTCAAGGTGAGAAGGGGAACGACAGAGTGAAATAACTTAAATCCCTAGGAAATATTATCCTAGGTGGCTGCATTTACCGCCATCCAAAAGGTTGTGTTAAACAAAATGGAAAATTCTTTAACTCTGTGGTTATCTAGTTGCTTTTTCAATCACTAAGTGTATATTGCTTAAGCAGAGCAAATGTAAACCAAGATTCATTCTAATTTGTAATGAAAAGTTACCCTGGGGTGTGAGTGAGTCACACTGTTCTCTGTTTAGGTTGTGACTTACACAGATGTATGGACATCTGGCTTCCCTATTGCTCATTAAATTCCATTGGAAATATCACAGTTATCTAAACAGAGTAAAAGTCATGAAGTGTAACTCTTTACTATTACAACGGCATTGCTGTGGTCATATTGCACGGCTGACAAAGGCAATATTGCATTCCAGTTTTTTAATGAAACCAAAAAAATCAAAGTCTTTCTTTACTACTACCATAAATCCATAGAAATAAAAATGCAACTTTTTCAATAGAACATGCAATACTTGGAGAGAAGAAAAATTAAATAAGAACATTTGAAATTAAGCACCCATTAGACAATGAAATGACACAGGGAACTGATGAAGATTAGAAACATTCTGTGAACAAAAAAAAGCTGGTTATTGTAGAATTTTCACATTGACCCCAGCTTAGAAGTGATGTCAAATTAGTCATTAGTTTGCTAAATAATTAGGCAGAAGACCCTTGACTAGTGGATTTCAGGGCTCTTTTGCAAAAAACACTTAACTGCACACAGATTAAAATAGTCCCAGTAATAACAGTTCTGGTGCCACAATTACTGGAGCAATTTACGCAGTTTGTAACTAGAAATATAAAATGAAAAACTGTCTTGGGGAATGCTTGAGACTGTACAAATGTCTTGGAAGTTTGAAAATTTCGTGTCTGGTAGGTAGGTAGGTAGGTAAGTATGTGTAGCTGATCAAGATGGGAGTAAAAAGGACTTCGGTAGATATCCAGATGGGGACATCTGGTCCATGCACTTGATCAGAAAAGAAGATGTGAAGACAATTTTTGCCCAGATATCACTCTGAGATAAAGTGGGATGCAGCTAAAGTACTCACCTTTACTCAGGGCATGAGAAGCACTCATGGGTTCCCTTGTTTAGCTAAAGTCATAGTTTACTATTTATAGAAAGAGAGTAATAAGAATTATTTAATGTGGGGAATATCATTAAGGACTCTAAATGGATGTAATGAAAAGAGACATAAAATAGTCAGAACATCTAAAAATGTCTTTTTACTGTCTTGCAGAACAGTTTCCAAAAGTCAATGGAGAACACGCTAAATGACCTAATAGATATCTTCCGGACCTGGTGCCTTAGAGGCATGAGACAAACTGGGTTTTTTCCTAAAAATGATACCTAGTTCACTCACTAATAGTTATATGATACTAAGGTTTCATGTAACAGTTATTCTCTATAATTTAAAACAATTCTGGAAAGTAATTGGTTTTGTCCCTGTGTTTCCACAAAGCTATAGACTTTAGTCTAAAATTTGCTCTTCTCAATCACCAGAGTTTGATAACTTGCTGTGTATACAGTCTGATACAAATATTCCAATATACATTTTTTCCAAATCAGATATATTTTTTCAACCACTTTGATTTATATGGTACATTAAGTGTGTATAGTCTCTCGGACATTAAGGAGAAAATTTAGAAGGTTAGCTAGCCCTTATGTTTATTTTAGGGTTCTCAAAAAGGCTGATAAAAGTATTAAGAGCTTGGGACTATAGTTAAATTCCATCCCTTATTTTCAGATATGGAAAGAATATCAGAAAGTATAAATGAATCCTTTCAGAAGAGCATGGAAGTATGAGTTTCCACTTTGATTTAAAAATAAGATTTTTCAGAGAGGGAAAAAAAAAAAAAGAAGAATTAAAGCTAAGATATAAATATAGTCAAAATCAATTTCTGGTACTAATGTTCAGATTCTCATGAAAAAAGGGAACATTGCAGTGCATTTATGATCAATGATTGAGTCATTCATTTACTGTAAAATAAAAAAATATGTGGGACAGAAAGATAATTGAAGAGAAACTTGCAAACTTATTTTTAAAAGCACCATGCCTAGGAAATATTGTAAAGAAATAACACCAAGATAAGGATAATATATTTCAGTGAATTAAAATAAAAATTGGTATGTAAAGAATCAAAAGAATATTAAGAAAAAGATCTAAGATAAAAATTGTTTAAAAAGCTCAACAAGTAACAGCTAATTACAAGTGTTGCACCAGTGTTTCTGAACAAAAGTAACTCCTAACATAATAAAAATATTTTCATTTAGGCTGAAAATACATCAAAGAGTTTATTTGTGTTGAAATGAAGAAAAGATAATTAGTTGAGAGAAAAGAGTCAAAAAGAATCTTTGTTCAGAAAAAAATAAAGATTTTCACACTGATCTTTCTTTTAATACCCTCATTTTCAATAAAGTTCACTTCAAACTGCTTTATGTGACCTTCCACCTACATTCCATCTATTGTAGGTCAGATACTTCAAACTGGTACTACTTTCAGAGCAATGTCCTAAAATCAGAGCAGTGCTATACTTTTGCCTCTACATAGACGTAGTCCAACGCAACAGGAACCATACTACCTACACCTGAGAACTGGCATGCTGCTGTGAGTTCAGTGGGAAAGACATAGATATAGAGTTTTTTAAAATCAGCAGAAAGAAAAGAAAAATAAAAAGAAGCAGAGAGAGAATAATTGACATAAAGAAAATGAAATAAATAAACTTAAACAAGTAACAGTAGCAGAGAAACAAATCAAACTACACACGTCTACATATTAATATGTCACTGAAAGAAAAATAAAATCTTTAACAAGTCCTAACAATTGGTACAACAACTGATATATTTGACAATGGTCTTCAGTAACTTGGTCAAAACAGACTAGAAATGCGGTAGCTGTGATATGCCGAAATACAAGGTTTTCATAAAGGTTAGCTATCTCATTAATTTTGCCAAATGAAAAAATGCTTTGTCCATATATTTGCATAATTGTTAATTCATTAGCAATATTTCTCTCTGTGTGGTGTGGGAGGAAACAAAGGTGAAGAAGGAAAGTATGAAAGATACCTCAAGAAGAAAGGTAAGCGTAGTTATATTGGTTAAGAAAAGGTAAAAGAAAGATATTTGGTACCAAAATACTTCAGGTATAGTCTACATCTTTATGCCTTGAGTTAGAAAATAATTTATGCAGGAAGGGAGTGCTAGAGATCAGCAGGTCCAACCCTCTGCTAAAAATAGGGTCAGCTCTGCAATACTTTTCCCTAGAAGACAGAAGATATGCTTAAGTGATCCTAGACAGTGTAAGGGAATAATGGATACAAAGGGAATGCTAGTAATGACAGAAAGCTAATCTGTTGGTGTGGAGACTGGATTAATACACATCATGGGGATGAGCTGTCAGTACATCTTCAGCAGAAGATCTTCAAAAGGGGAATCCCATTTTAATCTATTTGTCAGAAAATGAGATAGAGACTTGATCTTATGGCTTACAACTTCAAATTTCCAGTCAGTTCAAGTTATCTAAGGCTAAATTAAATTGCAGAAGTTCTACGCTGATTTATTTAAATTACTGAATACAACAGCAAACTGAGTTTCCAGTTGTATTACATCAAAATTTGTCAGAAAATGTTGCGACAAATATTTGTAAAAGCATAGGAGACACATCTATTTGCTTTAAGACTTCTCTTGCTTTCCTTTTTCCACATCTTTCCCTCTGCAGAAGATATGTAAACAACCTTTTACATTAGATACCTGTCTTTTATTACCAGATGTTATAGTTTAATTTATTTTCTGGACTCTTTTTAGAACTATACAAAGAACTGGCAAACCATTTTTGCCATTGTATAAAATATGACATAAATAAATTGTGGCATAATCAAGGGGCTGTTCTGACTGTAAACAAGACAGTCACCCCGGAACCACACGATGACTCATGATCACTGGAGCTGCAGAGATGGTGCAGAAACAGCACTGGTGGCTTGTTTAAAGCCAATTTAGATTCTCTCTCATTTTCATCTGGCTTGGCTGACAGCTTCAAAAATAGTCCTTGTGAAACAGACTACAAACGCAAAAGAGAAAAGGGGAAACACTGAAAATGGCCAAAGCTGTTTGTCACATAGTAACAGGGACATGACAAACCAGAACTGCCACGTTGGAGAGAGGTGCCATTTGGAACATGTGTTTTCTGTGAGTATTTTCCATTGTCACTGTCAAAGCATAAAGCTTTCCTTAACATCAGTTGCACAAACACATTAGCAGTGTAACATGGATATCCTCAAGAAATAGCCATGATTCCTTAGTTTTACGTATAAGCCTTAACAGCCTTTATGGGCCTCATGCTCTTCCTCGAAAGCTAAACTACAAGAGAATTTGAGAAATAATACCTTTGATGTAGAAAGCACAGCAATAACCCAAGCAGGCTGCCGGACATTTTCAAGTACTGTACAACACTTTTTGGTTATTTGTTTTTTAATCAATAAATTTGAAAAAACATGGACTGAAATTTTTGTTTTCCTGTATTCATTACAAACACAAGGGTTTTCAATAATTTTATAATTATAAGTATGGATCTTCTGAATTGCAAACTCTATTTATAATGCCCCTTTCTTCTACTGTTCTTGTAGGATATTCTGGTGTGCTTAGCAAAGTTTACAGCATGCTGAAACCGTTGTTTAAAAAAAAAATAAAACCAGTACTGGAGTGTATCAGAATATCTTGGCCAAGTTTCGGTTATTAAATTACCTTGAATGCTGTGATGGGCAAAAAGCATCTTAACATGGGCTATTTACTATGTGTTTAATAGCAATTTAAAGAAAAATTGAAGCAGTGATCTGTGAATTGTTCCTGGTTTAAAAATCAAAAGTGGAGATTATTAAGAATTTAATGTAATCTAAACAGTTCTATTGCACAGTTGCCTGTTTTCACTAGCAATTTCATACCTGAATTAATATGTTAGACACATGGTCTTCCCCCAAAACTATGAACAACCAGTTTGGGAAATACTTGCTAAACCAGAGACTCAAAATGCTCATAAATTCTAAAAAATCATGCTCAGAATAAGGTGTGCAGGAATATAATATAATAATTCAATGTGCAGGAACACTGCTATTCAAAAAGATCTCATAAAGTTGATCAAAATGTTATCGAGCCATAGATCTCTAAGGGACTCTTCAATACTACTCCTCATAGGTGATGTATGAATCTTCTTTTCTTTAAGAATGTTTTTTTTAACACAATAGATCTTAAATAAGCGGTATTTCTTTGATATAAAAACTGCAGGAGATACCATACAAACAAAATATAGCACAGGTTGTGGTCAAATATTTATTAGAAGTGGAACAAATGCGGAACATACCATGGAGGTGTGCTCTCAGATGGCCTGTTCTATTTTTAGTTTTGAGAAAATATTAAGTACTACATTGCTTTGTTTACTTTTTCAGGTTTTGCAGTTTTTGGTTGCTGATCTGTGATGCAATCAGATTCAATTAAGCACCAAGAATTGCATTAGCTAGACATCTGGGACATTTCTAGAGTAAAAGTTTTTTTGTGAGAAAGAGATTATTAATAAAATTAAATTACTACAACCCAATGAAATTATCGTCCTTTACGTAAAGTTGAAGCATAACGTGCTTTCATCTACATTTTTTTTACATTTTTACACCCATTTACACTTTTAATCTCTGATTTTATCTATAATATTGCAAAATATTAAAACCATGTAAAGTTTTAACTCTCACCAACTGTCAAATTGTTAAAACTGAAAATGACCAAGCACAGTTAGAAGCTTACTGATAATTACATATTCTTTAGTCTGAATCTAACTATATTTCAACTATAAGCTAGTCCTTGAGAAATCATTGAAACCCAATACCATATAAGTGATGAAAGCATCTAAGCAGGCATACAAAGTACACTAATTTATCAAGGAAAACTAAATTAGGCAATTAAAATTATTAGTTGAAATGCTGTTTAACAACAACTAGGGTCACCTTTCTTCATAGATTTACTTTGAGTTTAATGCTTCAGTAAGGCAACCAATGACTTTTTCATACCAGTGTGATGCATTACAAAGAATATTTCATACCATTAAAGCCATGCAAACAGGCTTTAAATGATCCATTCTGGCAGCTCAACATACTTTTCAGCATTTTGAGAACACTTGTTTCGCCAAAAATAAGCTTGCAGCATTAAGAGAGTGACCTAGCTTTTCTGTGACTGTCAGAATTCTGTGCTTTTCACAAAACCATGAAGAAGACTGATACAATGTGTTTTAAATCTTGCATCACTAAATAACCTAAAAAAGCTTCTGTCTCTTTCTGGATGTGACAAGCTGATCTGTACTCAGCTGTTGTTAAAAATATTGCTAAATTTTGTCCCATAAGCCCAGCTGCAATCATCATTCTGGTGACAGCAACTTTAGCTAAGAATGTGATGTCCATTTTCTCATCTGCTCTGTGGGCTTTTTATTGGAAAGGTGTCATTAATTGTTTTGCTACCATTATAACTGTGTTCTTCATTTTGCTTTCTAATGTAACAGCCAGGAGTCAGACAACTGTCACTGACATGAGCTCTAGAGGATGAAACGAGAACTTGAAGACCCAGTAAAGCCACTATCAGAAAGGGTGATGGTATAAATAGGGACTTCCCTTCCAGAATAATAATGAGCATATACGCAGGATGCATCATATGGAATGAAAGAAAAACCAGAAACCAAAAAAAGCAAAGGTTTGGCAAAGCATAGGGCTTTTTTGTTTGTTTTCAGGAGACATGATGAGTCAATTCTGAATGCAAAAAAAGAAGCTGGTGCCAATAAAAACAGATAAATTTCTTTTTTCTGTAGGAGGTTGTCACCTGGATTTCAATAATTACAGTTATGAGTGCTTGTCTTAAGTATAGAAACCAGAGGACATAATTTGCAAGCCAAGAAAATGAATGCATTCTCTAAGCAATGATATAGACTATTAACTTTTCAAGTGCGTTCATTAAGATGTTTTATTTACAAAATTGTAACTTAAAAGCCATTGTGAAACTCATACAGCTGCATTCCACAGACCACAAGAACAGGTTTTGAAGTAAGCACCTTTTTGTCAAGCAAGAGGCAGTGAAACACACTGACTTTTACAGTCATATATAATGATGCCACAAGTTTTTTTATCAATAGTAAATATTAATGCCTACAGGAAAGTACAGTACAAAGATACAAAAGGTATACTCATACTCTGTTGAAGGAATGAATTTATTATGCTCTGCTCTCGGGAGGTATATTTCAGATTTACTCCTACCAGGTATCTTAGTGCTCTTTGACTCTTCTTAGGTGAAATTTTCCAGATTTTTAAAATGTTTTCCTGATTTGCGTCTAGCTATTTGAAAATGTGGTTCTTATTTTTCACAACCCTGTTGTGCTGGTTTTGACTGGGATAGAGTTAATCTTCTTCACAGTAGTTGGTAAGGGGCTGCATTTTGGATTTGTGCTGGAAACAGTATTGATAATAGAGAGATGTTTTCATTATTGCTGAGCAGTGCTTACATGGAGTAAAGGCCCTTTCTGTTCCTCATGTGACCCCACCAGTGAGTAGTCTGGGGTGCACAAGAAGTTGGGAGGGGACACAACCAGGACAGCTGACCTCAAGTGGCCAAAGTGATATTCCCTACCATATGGTATCATGGTCAGCAATAAAACTAGGAGAGAGGTGGGCGGTGGGAGAGCCACTGCTGGGGAAGCAGCTGGGCATCCACCACTTGGTGGTGAGCAAGCATTTTCATTTTCATCACTTGTCTTTCTTGGGTTTTATTTATCTCTCTTTGCTATTTTCCTTTTCATTACAACTTCTTCCTCTTCATATTATTATTATTATATTATTAAACTGTCTTTATCTCGACCCATGAGTTTTCTCACTTTTACCCTTCCAGTTTTCTCCCTCCATCCTGTCGAGCGTCTGCGTGGTGCTCAGATGCTGGCTGGGATTAAACACCACCTGTCTTCTGCAGAATGCAACTGCTCAACTAGCATGATTTAGATTTTCTAACTGTTAAAGATATGAATCTACAAGCTTCTGAAGAAGCAGCAGTACCTTTTAGCAAAAATACTAATATGTGTTTTGAGTCAAAATAAGATAGTTTCTATTGTTTGTTTAAAGGTCAACTTATTACCATTTTTAAACAAAATATTTCATTTAAAATGTTCAAATAAAATGTACTGACATCTCTGAGATACTTACCTTATTTCTGGAAGCTGAACTTTTTATTATGGACTTCCATTTTACTCTTCTTTGTACCGTGTTCATCAAACTATTTTTCCTTTGTACTCTGATAGGCTTAGCTAGGTAGAAAATGGAGACACAAAATTATACTTCCTGAAGAGAGACCACAAAATCAAGACATTGCAATATAAACTTATCTCTGGCTTTTCAATATATCTTTCCATGAAAGCATTGAGTGAGTTCTAAGAAACAGAAAATTGAATGTCATGAATTACTGATAAACAAATAAAGAATATAATTATGCCACAGCATGGATCCAAAGTGTGCATATTGTGTAAAATCCTGGTCAACCCATCTCAAAAAGTACTTTCTAGAACTGGAAAAGCTTTGGAGAAGGGCAGTAAGGACAGAAAATGTTGTAGGTCAGTCCCCATGGAAGGAATGACTAAACAGACTTAAGTTTCATGAGCAAGGGAAAGAGACTACAGGAGACTTACAACAGCCATGACAGTTACAAAATTATGAGTGGCATGATAAGAGCAAAGAGGTAGTACCCGTTCATCGTTTCTTTCAAGATATGAACAAGGCAGCATCCAAAGAAGCTAACATAGATGCAGTTTAAAGCAAACGAGGAGATTATTCGTATTAGGTAGGTAAACTATGGGTCTCCTTGCTACAGAAGGCTGTGGATATTAAACTTTACATGGAAACCAGAAACTCGTGGAAGTGAAATCTGTTGAGGATGTTCAAAAGCTTTTTCTAGCTCAGGAAGACCTTCAGATGCACATTGCTGGAGTTTGGAAAAGTATTTAGGACCAGGATCAGTATATTTTTAATCTGTTCTTATGTTCTTCGCTAGGCATCCTCTCTTACCCACTGCCAAAGGTGATACTATTCTTGCTCTGATTCATTATAGCTATTCTTAGAAGTGTGCCCACCTCTCATTATCAGTAGCAGCACTAACATACATGTGATATAAAACAGCTGAACTGCAGATTATCCTGGAAGTCTAAATGATACATAGAGTATTGAAATATAAAAGATTGATGTCAGAGAAATTTCATTTGTCACCTACGTGACATCCAACACAGCTGGTCGAAAGAACTCCTGCAAAGTGATTACAGCACAGCAATACATTCTCTATAAGCAGTTCTCCACAGACAGGCCTTCATCAGAAACACTCATTAAATTAGGGCCACGAAGGTGGGTGGCATCAAGTCCCTGAGGATATTTGCTTTCCACTGTGCCTCAGTGGAGCTGACAAGAATAAAACCCAGAACTACCCAAAATAGACTGCCTATGTCTGTCCACAAAAGACAACCCAAATGCATTTCTAGATTAAATATTCTATTTTGACAGTCCCTGTTGCGTAATATGATCCCTGAATATAAGGCAAGACTGATGTCAATGCAAACCAAAGGTTTAAGGTGGGTGGGTATACAAGCTGTTCCTGAGAGTGTCACAGAGGTGTATGTTTTCCCCTTCAGATGAAGTATTTTTACTATTTATCCAAAACATTACAGGAGGTTCATTAATTTATGTATAAACAATTTGCATAAATTGCTGACTATCTATACTCTTTTGGAATCATTGTTAAAAAGTAACTTGCTTACAAAATCTTTAGGAAATTCTTAACACGTTTCTACCAGGGGTCATCTATTATTTGTTCCCTTGTTTTTTCTTTTTCTTTTCTTTCCTTTTATATATCTACTATTTATCAAGACATTTTAAATAATAACAAGTCATTCATTTGCTGTACTATATCATCTATAGCAGAGTCAAACATCTATTTTTTACAATCAAGGCAACACTGGCAGTGTCAATGTTCAGAAGAAAGTAATAATAATGAACATCAATATGACTAAGACATTCTGTAAGTATTTCTTTTATATGAAGGCAGATTAAAATTGCAAACAGACATCCATATGAGGTCAGTTTTTCACTCTCTAACATTTCACAAAAATCTACGAATTTGATCTCTCTTCTACCAATAAAAATGGTGGTGTTATTGACACTTCTGGCTAAAACAGGATTTCTTATTAGTCATCTACCTGGAAATGATGACAACTCATTTAATCAGTGCTACCAAACTAAGCTTAACCCAACAATCTCCACTCCGCTCAAGGGTTTGGGGCTTTTTGGTAAGAGCTTGGTCATTGTTTCTATATTCATTCAAATAACAGTGACATTGTAGAATGTCTTTCCTTCAGGCTACATTACTAGACTTCTTACTGCTAAAAGTTTTAAACCTACTTCGAGCTCAATTCCAGCTTCTCCAAGTAAATCTATAAAATAATCTTTTATCTGTAAATTTATTCTAAGAAGTTGGTCATAATAATTGTGCAACAGTTTTTATAGGCATAGTTTGAATGATGACCCAAACCATCAATGTTTATTGCATATTTTAAGAACTCTCCTAATACGGTTCATAAGGTTGCCTTTCAAGAATGTACCTCAAAAATGAAGAGGATTGTACAGCCATCACATGCTTGAACACATTGACACCTAGAAGAGAGAAGATCATCAGTACAACAATTAAAATTAATTAGAATGAAACTAGTCCAACAGTCTAAATATTAGCATTTTCAATCAAACTTATCCACAAAATGTAAACAGGTTTCAAAATCACAAGACTTCACTGCAACCTAAAGTCCAGAAGCCCTGATTGGACATAAAAATCAGTAAAAGACCAAAGAATTTCTCTTCTATGCATCCTGGGTCAGTGACGAGTATAATAAAAGGTCACAGCTGTTTTCTTCTCATCAGAAAGCCTAAAGTTTAGATTTCTTTAAGGAAAGATGAAAAGTAGCTCATTGCTCAGTATTACTGGTCACTATCTTAGTGCAGAAAAAATAAAAAGTGCTTGTTAAACAAGCATGGACTTGCATGGTAACAAAGAGCTGACATAGAGAAATACTGTACTCAGAATGGAAAAAATGTTAGGTAGCCTGTACCAACACATGAACCATGTACCCAGAGAGCTTGAGTTCATGTGTGGACTTCCTCAGTCTTTCAGCATCACTAATTAGAGGTGCTGGACCTTTGGAAATTACAGTTCTGCACTACTGAAAAAGACCCAACTTCTTTTCTCTAGAGAAACGGGCAAAAGAAAACATACTTTACCTAATGGGCAAGGAGATGTGATATTTCAGAAAATAAAGTGCAGTGCAGAGTAATTTGGTGTCCTGAAGGTATGATACATTACCATTTTGAGTTATAATCACAATTATTATCACTAACAACAACTTGCCACTGAGAAAACGGTTTGTTTATTATAGCTGATCTATATACTTCATGCACTATTATCAACTCTGTTGACCAAACTTTGTTTTCTCTGTAATGTCCACATAAGATTTTGTTCCCTCTCAGGGTTAAAATGCACCCTACTCCTAAAGCTGCAATAGGTAGGACAAAAGAAAGAGTATATTCTCATCTTGCTATGTAAAAAAGCAAAGGCAGGTCAAATTGAGAGTTCCTGAAACTCCTAGATTGCTCCATTCCATTATGACAATTTAAAAAATCCAAGCAAATGACCCAATAAACAAAAATGTTATGTTCAGACCAGAAATACATTGGGCAGAGAGCATCTCACTCTGATTTTTAAACTCCTTTGTTTTCCTTTTTTGCCCAGTCAGCATGTGAGTTGGAACTCCATAATCATAAGACAGCTATAGCACAAGGCAGATGGTGTGTGGGTAAGCCAAGAAATTAGTTTCACAGAAATGCATTGGTGGGAATAAAAGCTACCTGGGACTAATCCACAAGAGAACTACTTTCAGTTTAGTCATGAGTACACTTAAGGGTTCTTCTGCTCCCTATTTTTATACATGCCAGTGTGAAGGGGAACTGTTTAAGTGTAGCGGGTTTGGCAGAGCTACTCTGTGTGTGGCAGTGCCATGCCAAGCATGCTCCAGAAGGGGTCATTTGCACATAATGTAAGAGGCCTCCTTTCCACCAAAGGATGGATTTGGAAGGAAAAGAGGTCTCATGATCACCACAGGTTTCCACATTCAATTGATTTATGCTGGAAATATCTTACACATTGTGTTGAACCTGAGACTTTAACGGCACATTCCAATTCTCCTTCCTTCTTCCAGATTCAGTAGTGCCAAACCTCACACCTCAGGTTCCAAGCACCTCAGCACAAGAAACATATACAGACATACAGAAAAATGCCACAGGATAAATAACACATTCAGAAAATGTCAGCAATCATCATCATCACAGAAACTATAATACAGGATAGGATAATGTCATCAGACTCAGGTTGTTTTACTGCCACGCATTTCAACATGGTGGGTTATCCTAAAACATTTAAATCAAACATGCAAGTCTCAAGCGATGGGAATGAAGGATTAAAAAAATAAAAACAAAGCACTCATTTTAAAAACCTGAAGAAAAATCATTAATCCAGATACAATTCAGTTGTAATTTGCATTTGTGTCTCCATTGCTCATTTCCCCTCAGAAGCTTCACTAACTTTAATGGTAATTTGCTTTGGCTTAGGGGAATGTCCATACCAAATTATTTTGGGACTGATTCTGGGTAATTGGATTAATATGGATTCAAAATCCACAGTCACAAAGGTATTTAAGCAACTGATACTGTAGCAAAAATGTTGGTACCTGAATAAGCAACTGTAATTAGTATTTCAATTACATTGTGTTCCCTGATTAATTACACATTTTACAAAAATACCACATCTACTGAAAATGAAAGATCGAACTCTCCTGGGAGAAAGGAGGAGAGAGTAGCCCACAGAGAATTCAGCATTAAGTTGTCAGATGAGTCTTCACATCCTGGCATGCCAAATTTCTCACAAAGCCATGACCATCATTTGAATAGCCTGCCTAATGCTTTGCTATAACATCCCAAAACCATCAAGTAGGGAGAATACAACTTGCACCAGAAGTTTGATGGATATTATGTTAAAGGGTGCAAGTTATCTCCACGTGTACTCAAATTTATTAAGTCACAGTCTATAACCATAAGACAGTTTCATGGAGCCTTTGTTTTATGACAAGAAAAAAAAGACATTAATGCTCTTCTACAAGAGGTAAGAGAGATGAAGTCATTAGCATTTGTACAGCAAAGTTGTCTATCAAGTGATTTAGTAACAAGTTTGCATCCTCTTTAATTATAAAGTTCACAGAAATATCACATTATCTGAAAAACAAAAGACAAATTCCCTCCTAATATAAGTCTACTGAGAGCTATTTCCATGGATAATTTGACCCTAAATTCTCAGCTCCACTGACTACAACAAGCTGCCTAATTCACCCAATTATTTCAAATTAATAGTTATCTGTTGCCCAAACAAGTGCTGCAAGAATTTTCATGAGGACAATTTTCATCCAGGAAAGCCAGAATAGGCACTTAATCCCACCATTTAGACCTCTGTGCGGTTCCAGCAGGCGTGCAGGATCTGAGGGAGAGCTAAAAGATGTGCAGTGAACATCTTTGCTCCATGAGGGGAAAGAGAAGAGACCGGTTGTGTGAGAAAGCTGAAAGACAAGTGTAGCTAATGTCTTCTCAGACCTCAAGGGGGACAGGGCAAGCAAAGGAAAAAGTTGAAGAACTGAACTTCTTCCTAGGTTCAGGGATCAGAGTCTGAGACTACGTTATGAATAGGAAATATCTTTTTATTTTATTAGTCTTTGAAAAAAGTTGTTACGCTTTTAAACGTATCTGCATTATCTTTTTATAGACTGTGCTGATCACACGGCCTGCAGATAGGTATCAGTTTAGCTTTGACCTGCCAGTTGAGAAAATATAAGCAGAGAACAGTTCAAACAAGTGCAGGACAGGGTACCCTCTACAAGGTCATAAGAATTACTGAAAAAACAAAGGATATAATTGGGTTTTATCACATTGTTTGGCAAAAAAAATCAGTTTTTTAATTAGATGGGAGTTATCGAATGCAGATACATTGTTGCATTGCCATGATAACAAAGCAGACAATGAAAACTGAGTAGTGTTACCTCCTTTTTCCAAACATGCTAAGTATTACTTTTTATCATGTCCTGGCAACTCCGGATACTTAAACGTCAAGTGGACAATGGAGCAAACATATATGTTTAAGTACTAATATCCCCCTAAAAGCTGGAAGAAATACTTGAAATTCTTGGTTCTTGAGGAAGCTGAAGCTCCTCAAGTTGAAGCTCCTCCGCTGCTTTTTACTCAGAATGCCTGTCTAGGACCCCAACAACAATCAGTTGTAGCAACTTTGACAACTCAACATTTGCTAATCCTAAGGACTACAAAAATATAGCTGTACCAAATTAGAAAAGGAATTAATGCAGAATAATATTATAAAATAATTGAAAAATTATAAATATTGAGCTTATTCACAGCTTCAAGGTGTGGCATCGGAGAACTGGCTATATTTAGACAAGACAATCCATGCAACTGTGCAGAACTGTTGGCAAATTTTGATTTTTGTATGCTGTACCATGGTCATGGAAAATTTTGTTGTGTTGATAACAATAATATGACTGATGAATTTCCACTATACTGTATGGATTTGTATACTTATACTGAAACAAGAAAGTAGGAAACAAATGCTCCTATAATGCTATCAATGCAGCCAAAATCTAATGTCCTATATTTATTTTTCAAATGCAAGTATGTAGTCAGACATACACCACAGCGAGTACACTTAGCATGAGGGATTTTCAAACACTACCTGACGACCAAAGAATCCCTTTCCCTGAAAATTTTTGTTATACCTGCATTTTCTTGAGAAAAGTCTGTTCCTGATACCTGCCAACTCCTTTCCCAGCACTTGGCTGAGATCTAGAGAAAGCATTGTAGGTTTTAAATTAATCTCGCTGCATAGCTGTTCATGAATATCTAAAAAATATCTGCATGCATGTTTATTGTGTCACATGTCTTCCAATTCACAATACTTACATGACTTTCAGTGGTAAGATGTGTTATAAGCATTTTCTAGTTCAGTAATGTAAACAAGTTGTAAATTATTTGCATGTGTGCAGACTCTGAGACAAGGACAGGGTAGGACCCATTTTAAACGACACCTATGAGATTTCTGAAGGAATCCCTTGTACCCTCCAGTGCCAGAATTATCTAGCAGAACAGACTTATTTTGGAAAGTGTTCCTGCTAAGTCAAACTATACTGAACACCATGAGGCATTTATAATACCTGAAAACTATAGATAAACTGCTTCACTGATTACTCATTTTTTCTGCAATACCTGCAGTATAAAAATATGGGCTGTTCAAAATCCCTGTCTAAATTATTGGATGTAAAATTGATTCCAGGTAAATATTTTTTTCCCCTTTTGTTCTGTCAAGATTGCTATTTTTCTTTTGAGAATTTTTTCTTTTGAAGCTGAACCAAACCCAAGAAGTGTCAGCAGAAATCCCAAATATTTCCACTGTGTTGGACTTCTGTAGTGCCTCATCATAAATACAGTTTGTTTTCCTTCTGTCCTCATTCACACTCTTTGCTATGAATGAGCTTCCCCACTGGTTTGCTTCTCCTGAGAGCACTGTCTGATTGCTGTGATTTAGCTGCTCTCTGCTGCTCTTTCTGGAGAGGTGACCACAGCAAACCAACAGAAACTGTTGGAACCCAGCACAAACAAAGGCAGGAGGAGGCAGCCATCCCACATTGCACGGGTTTGCCTGCATATTATTTTTCTTTCAAACTCCTCCATGAAGAGAAAAGTTTTCTGTGGACAACATTTGCATTTTGAACCAGCCACTGTTTTACCCGTGAGCCCAGGCTGTTCAAACCATACAGATTTCGAGGCACCGTAATGCAGGTGTGAAGGCTGCCAGGGTCCTCCTACACTCACTCTACGTGGGTGCTGCTTGCCGAGTTGGCTGCTTTCCTTCCCAGGGAGCAAGCAGGCTTACGGAGTAAAAACTCCTATTTCTTTAAAAAAAACAAGCTGTATGCAACATCAGTACAAAATTATGCAAATTACCTTGTCAAACATATCAGACTGATGGTTCTAAAGAGACTGGAAATTGCCAAAAGATTTCTACCTCTAGGCAGACAATTCCATTAAAATATGGCTTAGAGCCATGCTGCCTTACCCTGCTAAAAATTCACTTTCCCTAGACCACGTTCACAGATTGTTATTTAAAAAAAAAAAAAAAAAGATGTTCTAGGCTTTGAGGGTTCTTTTGTTATTTTTCTTTTTGTCTACATATGCCACACAGTCTTTAGACTTGTAGGCAATGGCATGAAAAACAGTCTAATTTAACTAGAAGCAACCAGCCACCTACCATTAAAATTGTCAGACTCCGCTGCAGGTCATGGCACAGATGGGCTGCCAAATTCTTGTCACAACATGTGACCAATCACCAGAGTGTATTTCATACAGAATAGTTAGTGAATTGAAATAACTAGCCAAGCTATTTCATGGAGATGGATTAAAATATATTAATTCTTTCCAAGTACGGACATAAGCTCCAGTTAACCTTTTTTTTCCTTCGTGTTGTGTACAAAAAAGCAATTGTTCAACTTCAGCTGGTTCCTTCTATTTCAAAGTGTCTTCATTTCAGCTGTGTACTTCTGAGCCAGAGTGTGTATTTTAGAGCTCTAAAGAAAAATCAGACATATTGAAATATTAGATAAGAGAATCAATCTTGTCATAGATACAATTCTACATAGATTTTTTTTTAATTATTGACAGCTTCAGTTTCACTTCCCCTTTACTGAGCAGGGAAGAAAGGACAGGAATTAACATATGACTGGGTCTTATCTGTGTGTTGTAGAGAGGCAGGGAAGAGTAAAGTCTTCCTACGGGAAAAACAAGTATATATATAAATCCATTATATCTATGCAAAAGTAAATTGTTTAACCACTCTGATATACCAGTGTGAACTTTAGCAGCTTAGATAATTCAGACTTCCATTCAATATGACAAAATAAAACAAAATAAAACTGATTATTTCATTAAGGCCTGCAGCAGGACACTTAACTTACTGTATGAAAGTATGCAGAAAACCCATTTGTCAATTTGAAAGCACCAGTATTACATCGCATACACCAAAAATGCCCAAGTGAAAATCTAAGCCGTGATCTATAGGTAGAAGCGATGAAAAGAAAACAAAATAATGAAGCAATTGAACCTGAAAATCTGATTCACATTTTCATCATCTTCTCTGAAAACAGTTATGTCTGTATTGATGATCGAGACTGAGAGTTTTGCAGAATCTACAGTTTTAGATTGTTTTCAGCTGATAGTGCTCTATTACTGCTATCATCTTTGTTTAATCATTAGGTAGAGTAAAAAAATGTTAGTTTCAGTAACAGATAATGCATAGGTTCTCCCGCTGACAAAGCTGAAATGTTTCTGGTTTTCAGTTGTATCTTGCTATGACAGGCAGTTTTAAGGCAAGGTGACTTGCTCTGCTGGCTCTGTTTCTTGTATCTTATTTCTTTTCCAACAAACAACTCAAAACCTTACCTGGGCAGCCTAACTTACATATTCCCAGAGTGTCTTCAGCCAGACAATTGATAAACAGCTGGTAAACCAAGGGTTAAATCACCTCTAAAGTTTTCATTTTTAGGTGCAAAACCTAACAGAACTTGTGTTTAGTTGTACAATACTTTCATGAGGTGAAAATCTTCTCAGTTTCTACACACAGTAGCTATTTTTACAGCCACTCGGTGAGGCGGTACCTGTGATCAGCAAAGGGCTGCAGGCCCACCACCAGAGGAGAGCTGAGCTGCGGCACCTGCTGAGAGTCTGAGTCCTTCTCTAATCCCACAGGGGAATGACACCTGTCAGCTGCACTGGGATGAAGAAAACTTCATTCACCTATGAAAACCAGACATCACTTTCTAGGCTTTCCCTCTCCTCTATCTCATTCATTTTATTGCTTTTTTTTTTTTTTTCTCTTTCTTCTCCACGCTGCTGCCTGTCTCTGCCACCCTTTGGTGGGAAACTGAGCCATGGACCGCCAGTGCAGCAGTTCCTAAAAGATGCCATGGTATCTTGGAAGAGAAAAGTTGTCTGCATGTGGAGGGAAGGGGATGCCCTGGCAGGGGCTGAGGGCTGCACCCCACTGACAGCAAGCTCAGGGCAAAGGGGGCTGTGTTCCCGACCAGCAGAACAGGCAGAGGTTTGTGCATGGGGCATCAACACCCACGCTTTGCTTGATTTTATAGAATCATAGAATGGTTTGGGTTGGAAGGGACCTTAAAGATCATAGGCAGGGACACCTCCCACTAGACCAGGCTGCTCAAAGGCCCATCGAACCTGGCCTTGAACACTTCCAGGGATGGGGCATCCACAGCTTCCCTGGGCAACCTGTTCCAGTGTCTCACCACCCTCACAGCAGGGAACTTCTCCCCAGCATCCAACCTTAATCTACCCTCTTTCAGCTAAAACCATTTTTTTTGCCTTGCTGTTATTTAACTCATCTTCATACCTCCATGTTCCCTGCTGTCGCTCTCACTGCTCCCCCCCCCAAATTGTCCTCAGATGCTACCCTAATAATGGCGAGAGTGTGGGCTTCAGACTGTGACAGCTTATGGCTCTGCGTGTGTTGTCTTCCTCACTTTTTACTAGTGTAAACAATAAACTGGGAATCCGGTGGTGGCTGATAGTATTTAAGACTCAGATTCACCTTATGACTTGGACGTGGCTGGGACCATCCAAACTAAAGCATAAGATAAAAATAAGCAAGATCACGTTGTAAAATACAGATGCTGCTCCTCAGCTGAGCTTTTCTAGTTAAGAGGTAAAAAAAATAAAGAGACAAACAGCCCATAAATCTCAGGGGCCCTGTGCTCGCCTGGAACTGTTGCAGTGCATTTATCATTGTTACATAACCCTAAAAGGCTCCGTTGGCTCGGTTTTCACTGGCACGGACGTTTTAAATGAAAATTAATACATGCATATGTAGATCAGTCCACTGCATGTAGCTACCTGGTGGGTAATTCCCACATGGGGATTTCTTTTTCTCTACATTGGCTTTTTTTTTTGGCTCTTTTTTTTTTTTTAATAGCTCAAAAATAGCATATGGGTTATATAACTAATAAATGAAACCAGAGACAAATTCTAGCCTTAGGCACCACATAGAAGGGATGGCAACTGTCAGCCTTGACTCCCTGGTTGTCAAATTCTGAATAGGATGTTAACTCCTGAAAAATTCACAAGCTTGGAAATGTCACAGATACGGGTGAGTCAGGGTTATTGTCCTGATCCACAATAAAAATATCTCTGTGGTAGCCAAGTATTTTATCTTTACAAATTAAGGTACGCATTTATATATGCCACTATAAATCACTGCTAAGGTGTTCTGTAGCAATTAGCCAAGGGAGCAAGTTAATGTTCTAATGTTTTGCACAAACTGGGCAGAAAGTTCAGAAGGAAAGGCTGCTTGGTCACTAGGAGACCTCGTACTGCTATTTTCAGTTCAGGTGGTATTCCTAGAGCTGTTTGTCTCCTACAGAATGATCTCTTAGCACTGTCCTTATTTGCACTTATTTTAGATCCCTAGGACACTCTGCCCAGGGTGAAATTTATAGAAACTGCTCTGTATATCATAGTAACACTACATTCAGGGGTTCATAAGTGTAGAAAACTGTTGCTCTTCTTGGTGAATAAGCTCAGAATACCATGTAGGTATCTTTCACCCTTGGAAAATAAGGGAGAATTTAAGAAGTTGTTGAAGGAAAACATAATTGAGTCAAAAAGATACTGAGGAGCTTTCCAAATATGCCATGAAGGAAAGACAACCCCCTATTGAATCATCACCTTTTTTGAGCACAACATCTGATAAAATTTCTGACTGCTTACAGGCTCCTTTAAATTGAAAGATCCAATAGAAATCTGTGAGATTACTTGTCTGAAAGACAATGTATTTATGTCAAAGATAAATTTGCACATGAAAGGTGCAAAAGCAATAAGGAAGACAGAAGACAAAGGCAATGGAGATCAATTAGCTAATTAATCCTGAAGTAAACATTCTCAGACTCACCATCTTATTATGTAAAAAGGTGAATACTGCTAGCCTGATTTAACTAGAAAAATACATATACAGATTTTTCTCGGAATATCAAGTAAATCTCTGATTTTTAAAACTGTATAACATCAAATCTAATATGGTGGATTTAAAAAGAACAGGAAAAAAAAATTAAAATATGATTGATTCCTCCTTATCTTTTGCTCTAGAAAGTCCTTTTTGAGCTGATTTTTGCCAGCTCTTAAAATGAGTTTACATATTAAAAAAGGACTAGTTAGCATGGCATGCTCGTAGCTGACAATGTACTAATTCTGCTTTTTAAAGTGTCCTCTATTTGTGGTTAATGCTAGTTGCATTGACAGAAAACAAATCCTGTAACTGCCACACCTCTAAGACCAATTAATCAATGGAGGACTCAGCTGTATTTGTATGCACCTGTCCACTATCAAGAAAACTCCAACTGCAAAACTTATAAATTGGTGTTTGCCAATATTTTCTTTTTTGTGGTTGTTATTGTTAATGATGGCAGGAGTTCAGCCCAGTTCTCAGATCTAACAGGATGGAGATCTACGAGGATGGAGATTCATTTTCAAAATGTATGCAGAGAAAACTGGACAGGGAAATGACAAAATGAGCATGGTATCCTCACAACGTCATTTCTTCATTCTCCTGTAACTGCCTGTGGCCTCCGCCTTTCCCAGAGACACAGATTCAGTGTTTGCAGGGAACTTGTGGCTCAATAAAAAATGCCTGGGTAGTAGCTCAGAAGTTGCTCCCTGCGCTCTCCTTGCTCATCGTTGTATGGTGGCTTTTCTCTTACAGACTAGGAATGGAGCATGGGCTTGCTCTGCAGTCAGCAGAGAAATATTTTGAGCCCAGTTACATTTCAAAGTCACCTCACTTATGCTTCACAGTCACCCACTCTCCCCAAGTCACCAACCTCGACTTCAAAGGCAACATAGCGACATTAAGGAGAAGAAAGAAAAGGCAGTACGTTTTAATCAATAAAAAAGTCTCCTTCCTATGATCCCTTTCAAACATGGGCATTCAGAAGCAGTTATAAAATTGCTTTGAATCCCCTGTTCGTTTTGAAGCAGAGGATGGTGATACGTTTCAGTATGCTGAAATTTGCAGAATGAAATTAACTTGGGGAGGATAGCCGGCTGCTTTTGGAATAAACATCTGAAAACTTCTTAGTAACAACCTTACTGCTCAAAGCATGAGTCATAGAGGTAGCATAAAAGAAAGATTTGCAGCCCTCCTGAACAGGTTGGCCAGCCTCGTGTTTGAACTCTCCACACAGAACAGCCTACATATTTGCTGGATTACCCCGTGGTATCTATAGAAACTGTGCACTTGCATCTTCAGATCCAAAAATAAACAAGTAGGACTACTGTTTTTCACCTGTCCCTTTCAAGAACAGGCAAGAAATAGCTCTCTTCCACCCCTAAAATAAAACCGAAAGTGTTCCTGAACATTCCAAAATGTTCAGCAAGATTAAAAGAGGACAGTTCTAGTCCATCATAGAGCACTTATGAAAGAGTCCCCCATGATTTAAATGACAGAGAGCTAGTTTAATTTTTCTGAATTCAAAATCTTCATCATCCATTAAATTAACTGTAATTTCACACTGAACTAAAAAAGACTTTCCTAATTCAACAGTAACCAAGTCAGAAATTTTTCATTTTGAAAACGGGCAAACGTGATTCTCTTCTAATTCTTTCTCTTATATTCCTGCCATCATTAACTCCATAGAATAAGAATATTAAAAACACTTAAGGAACAGTAAAATTCCTGTGGACATTGGAATGGGACCCAAGTTCCTAAAGGGCTTTGGACAGATCAAAATAAGAATCGTATATTTACTTAATCATAGTCAGTTAAAAACAGTTTGGAGTTTTGCTTGATGCCACGGGAAGAGCTCCTGCCTGTACTATGAAAGAATACAGCAGAGCTCCTTACTCTTGCAATCAAACCATTTTCTCAGAAAACTTTTCTCCTGCCTGCAGGGATTAATTTCAATAGCTCCTACCCCTTAATCCAATAGAATGCCATCTTTTATTACAACACACAGAGAATCCTGAAATCAAGATTTTAATTCCAATTTGCCCTGTATCCCCCACATACAACTCTGTGTCCTTATTTTAATCTTCTCTCCCACATCCTTTCACAAAGTAAGTCTTACTATAATGCAGTGTGAACTGTGGTGTTGCTCTTGTACTTAAATGATCTTATGCTATGTGACCAAAGCATGGGAGATAAAACAGGGGAAAAAAATATGTAATCCTGGGAGAAGGCATTTGATGTGCGATAGCCAATGGCTATTTCATCTACAATATAAAGCTAGGATTTATGCAGAAGTTGTCATAGTTTCTGAAAGCTGGGCTTTGGCAAGAAGGACAGGACAAGCTGCTCAGTCGTGTGACGCTTAGGTACTTCTGCATCTGTGCAGAAACAAACCTGCAGGTGCACGGGAAACTTTAAATGCAGACATGGTGTCACCCTTGGCTCTTAGGTAGCCCTGGCATTAGACAGCCACAGCCCAGACCATTGATCTGCACTACGAGGCTTAGATATTTTATTCTATCTGAAGCCTTTGCCTTTTCCATAGAAGAACAGGAGTCCTTGGCACCTTCTCCAGTCCTGCTCTCCATTTGTACCCATCAGGCACCTATTTGAGCCCTCTGTGACTCCTTTCAGGATCAAACCCTTGAGTTTCTTTCCCCTGGAAATCAAGGTGATGAGGTGGGAGGAGAGCACATGTGTAGATCTCATCCTGATACTAAGTTAGGATACAGCCTTACAGGGTCACATCCAGATTCAGGAGGTGAGAAATGCTGCCAGCTTCTACAAAACAGACTCTTTCAGTTCTTTAAATTATCTGGACATGGCCCATATAGTTTCTAAAAATCCTACTTGATGCCTATAAATAAGTATTCTCTATTTAGTATCCTGAAAGTCAGTGTTCAGATTAACTGACTCATTTATTGGAATGATAAATGAGTCATTTTTTATCATCTATTGAGAGGGCAGAGACTTAGGAAAAAATGAACACAGAGAATGAGCCACGATGAAGGAGGACAAAGGATGGCTGTGGGAACTGAAACTATATAGGAACACAATAAAATAAAATAATTTGTTCTTTCCCAGAAAAGGAAACCTGTGGTTTTTAGGTTTTCAGAGAGAAATGCGACCATGAAAAGGAACTTTTTTTTTTTTTAATTGGCAAAAGAAATTCAAAGCCCTTCTCTTATAGCAATTATTTCACCTGTTTTCCTGTTTGTTTCTGGAAACCTAGCATATATATTTCCTCATGTAGATGCTCAAGCAGGGGTGGCTGCTCTTTCAGGATCCTCTAAAGGACAAAGTTTTAAGAAAAATGCCAGTCTCTTTTGGAGGAGGGTTTGTTCTGTGAATTACATGCTTTTTTAGGACAAGGGCTACCTCAAATGGTGATGCCTCAAACTCTGTCATTTGAAATAATACATAATTTTTAAACTTTCCAAATAGATCCATAAAAAAATATGAAAGAAAAATTAATCTTAGACATCAGTATTGTAGTATGTGGTTGTAAAAGAAAAAAAACACTTGTGTCCAAACAATTTGATCAATAAGGACTTCAACATTGAAATACTCTAGATTATAAGAAGTTTTTCTTGTTCTCAATATGACAGAGCAGAGTATAAATCCGTGAAGCAGCACCAAAAATGTTGTCTTTATCAAACAATTAAAAAGCTATATCTTATTGCAAGACAATGCCAGAAATTCTAAAAGCAGCATCTAGACAAAATATTAATTTTCTCATTTCCTGAATGTACAGAAACATCCCCCAGCTACCTGTTGTCTCCTGAATCTCATTTTGAGTGAATTATGGGTGTACATGTTAAATATAAGACTCTTTATTGTGTTAATTTCCATGTCATCTTATAGCCTTACAGATATCATTGAATATTCCTTTCCCCTCCGCTCCCCCCGCCCGCAGCCTTGAGGGTAATAAAACTTTTCAGTTCAAAAAATGGACCCTGGAATACTTTTGTGAAAGTGGCAGGTATACAGAGGTGGCAGGGTTAAGGGAGGAAGCACCGAGTTGCTGAGGAGAGGGGAGGAAGCCTGAGGGGTGCAGAGGTAAGGCTGCTTCCAAAGGTTGCTACCTTCCATTCAGGGAAAGGACCGACATTTCAGACTGTTGCAATGAGAAGACTGACGGAGTCCACTCCTCTCCATAGTGCCTGCTTTCTTTCACATCCACTCCATTCTCACCCTGATCTAATTTCTAATCTATCAATGGAGTATTGAGACCCAGGAAGATTTTAAGCTACAGCTTTCAAATGTCCATTAATGTTAAGAGACTACGTTTGTATAAAAGCTTTCACAGTTTTATCAGTACTCGCTACTGTGACTCATCACTACTGTGGTGAGTGAGGCTTTGAAATCTGTTCCCAGGCTTTTCAGGTTTTTAAAATATGCACGTAAATAATCAGTAGGATGTCAACAAACAAATCTGACCAACTTCAGGTAGAAATTAGGCACTTTGAGATATAACTGATATTGATGCTGACATTTTTTGCTTCTATCCAAATGCGAGGAAATAACAGCTTTTGCAAAGTAAGCACCTAAACTCCTTTCAAGGACAAGAGAAAGTGATGAAGACCTCTCAAGGGAGATTCAGACTAGCTATGGGACTCTTCTCACCTGTGGCTGGATTGGGACCAATAGGAAATTCCGAACACCAACATCTTTAGGAAATCCAGTGCTCCAAACCACCCAGTGAGGGCAGGCATCTCAAAAATACACATGGGTCTCGAAAAGAAAAAAAGAATTGCAGTAAGAGAGAGACAGAAGCCCTTTCCTTGAAACAGAGTTTAAAGTTTAAAGTTATGTGAAGTATCAAATGCAAAATGTTATGTGTGTGCAAAGTCTAGGCAACTGTAAGAACAGTAACTTTGAAGTTTCACTGTGAAGTGAAAGGACTGGGTCACCCTAGGATTTAGGAGAACTGCCAGGCATCCAAACCTCACTATAGCTAGACCGGAATGTTTTTCTCAGCATTTCGTGGCACCTACAGCCCTTATTTATGAACTGAATATCAAAAGCAATGGATGTTTAGAGGACTATGCTGCATTTTACAGAGAGTCTGTCATCACTTGCTTCTACTCTGCAATACAATACTTGTTTTCTTACCCCATACACCTATGGAAGAGATGTTAACAGAGTATTTGCAATTGGTGCTTGGTTTACTTGGTAAAAAGTGAATACCTTTATATTTATAAAAACATTTCAATACAAAGAAATTTTCCTTTCATGATAGTGTCTGGTATGTCTTATCTCCCATCCTTTTGTACGGGAGACAAAAAAAAGAAATGGAAGATGGAAGAGATTGCCCACACCAAATTATTAAGACTTCTCTGAAATCAAGCAAGTCAGAAAACCTTGAAAGAGCTTGTATTTGAGAGAATATCTATTATAGAAATGTTGGACACATGAGCAACAAGTGACATATTGAATTCTAAAATGGTTTTGAATGGTGAATGTTCATAGTTGGCTGAACTGTGCCAGAACAGAAATTCAAAAGCTTCATCGCAGGTTTTGATTTGATGCCTTTGAAGAAGTTTGTTGATCCCCTGCCAGAAGAAACAGTCATGCTGTTCCTGTTTGAAAACATCTTACTCAAAAAGATGAAAGTATTTCTAAACTGTTACTTTTTTTATATAGGAGAACAGAGGTCCAACAATTAAAAGACATAGTACGGGCTTTGATGTATTTAATTCCCTATGCCAAGAAACTTGGCAACACCAAGTCTGTTATTTCAGTAGAAAAAAAAAAAAAGAATTTGACAAAAAAGACATCTCTATAAAAGCTTAATAGGCTTGGATGGTTTCAATTTATTTAATATATAAATGACATTCTAGATTTTCTCAGAGAAAGATCAACACATTGTAATGTAACATTGTGGCAATCTAAAGGTAAAAAGAAACATATTAGGTAAAGGTAAAACAAAAGAAACATATTAGATGCCAAATCAGTTGTCCAGTCTGATATTTAACAATGGAAGAAAGCCATATCATGCTTTTGGAGCATAAAAGAGCGGTATTTGAACAGAAATAGCCACAGAAGTGAATCTTTTTTCCCCTGTGCATGAATCAGTTAATTAACAAAATATGCTTTCTATTGAAAGATATTCCTTGATTATGTCTCATATTATTTCCTCTGCTAAAATTAGCGGAAAGGGAAGCAGAATTCAGTGGGGAACCTGACCAGAGAACGTAAAAAAGCATGAGAAGTAGTTTTGTAGTGTACCATTTCCTTTCATTTGCTCTAAAAAAACCAAGAGTTTGTGAAATAAAATTCTTCAGAACTTTATTTTCTATGTGAGAGGAGTTCTGCTGCAGGTAGGAAGGGTATGGCCAGAAAAGACAATGAAAAGGGAATTCTGTATCTATGTCAAGATAGAAAATTATCTGCATAGCATCTGAAAGGACACTTTTTACAATGCAAAAATATGAGAATTAAAGACCTAAGGTCACCGTATTGTGGATGCCATAGTACAGACCTCTTTAAGGTAATGAATGAAATCAATACGCTGTTGGCCATTTCTCCCTCACTGGCAAATTCTCTCTGCAGTGTCTCTCACAAAAAGCAGCATGATCCATTGATAGTCCCAAGCCAGAAAACACATTTCAAGATGCAGCAGCTCCCTTCCCCTGCTGGGTGTGCATCATGCCTCCATCCCAGGACAGACTGCAGAGATGGCTGAGGTACCTACGTAACGAGCTGCTCACCATAGAAACAGTGGCTGAAAGTTAATCACAAAAATCCCATGGAAGCAAAAAGAACAGGTTTATTTCACAGGGACTTCAGCTTTCCACAGCAGGGTTACATTTGCAACAGCTGGCCTTTTGAAGAAAGGCTACGACTTCTTCTTGAGAACTGATTGAATTTAGTGAGGATGGACAGCACAGACATCAAGGAGCAACAAAGCTCTGATGGTTGTAAACAGCAAGTTTCCAATTAATACACTATTCACAATCTGACAAATATTATCATTCCCTCCTGCTTCAGGAAAAGGTTGATTATTTTGAAAACTGCCTTGAACATACGCTGTTATTTGCTGGTACTGTCGATTTTTTTGCTAGTTTGTATCGATTTCAAAAGTACACTGATTGCTTTGTGCACACACACGCATACTCACACACATCCGTATTACTAACAGCAGCATTCTTTAGAGCTAGCCAGGTATTATGCACGTAACATTTTTGGTTTTTTTCATCAGAAAATGCTGGTTATTGAAATTAAATATTTTAGCTAAAGACTTTTCTGTGCAATTTTTTTTAAATTTTGCAACCTTTTGTTTTTAAATTTTGTAAGCAAACAAAAACCCCTCTTAGTCTTTCTAAAATACATTTATAAATTTTTACATAGTAAACTAACAGAAGAATGAATTTTGGATACAGTTCTAAATAAAGTTATTTTTAAAGATTGAATTCATAGGTATTTGTCCATGAGCTCCGATTTTCAGGTTCAGGCATGACTAACCAAGCGAAGAATCGATATGTACATCCAAGCATTTCTTCTGGTTTCTGCTAGCTATGTCAGCAAGAGTGCTGTGGAATAAATTTTTGGATAACACTGTCTAATTGCTTCTTAATGTGCATTTTCCAGTCTTATTGGTTATAAAATTTTACAAAATTAATTAAAAACAAGTTCTTCCCATAACTCTGCTTAGGTTTTTACCAAGAGTTTTCTGCCTTTTTTACATGAGGAAAATATTTTTGATTAAAAAAAATATGGATAAGACAATGAAATGTTGATGAAAATCAAAGTATTGCCAATTCTACAGAGATCACATTTTCTGTTGAGAATTCATTTTGATAGAAGATTCGTGATGAAGTTCTGCTATTTGTCATGAGTCAGAAACTAATGTAACGTTTGGATGTTTTCTTTCCACACTTTATATATATTTGAAAATGCACAATACTCAAAACTGTTTCCAAACAAAGAGTCAGCCATGGTTTATAATCTTAAGTACACTGGGGAGAACTTGTCACTGACTTATCCCTCCTTAAAACTCCACTGTGAAAAAGTACAGTGAATGATTAGTCTAGAGTTCTTGACATCAACATTGGTATAAAAACCTTCACGACTTAAAATGAAACCTAGAACACTAATCCTTAATTTTTTTGTGTACTGTGTTTTCCAGGCAGAACTCCCCAATGGCTATATCAAAAGAACAGTTTGCAGGGGCATTCATGAAAACTCATCCCAGTCACAACAGTGAAAGACTTTATGAGACTTTTATCAATCTCATCTCTACTGAGTTCTTGCCACCAGCCCCACACACTACCCATTTCAGCTAGGTACTCTGTGCTCTAGGGGAGACTCAACACAAGAACAAGAATGGTGGTACGGAGCAGGATTCAACAGCCAGGTGGAAATCAGTTGGGGGAAACTTACAACATCTGTCTTAGTTTTACCAATATCTAGGGTCACATTCCAGTTCTGCAAAGTGAGCGCTACTGTAAATAAAATATAAAAAAAAACCCACAACCAAACCCCAAACACTTTTTCCCTGCTTTATCCTTCCTACCCTGCTCCTAGGTCAACAAACCTCTAATTTAAGTTTTAATTTTTGTTGCAGAACTCGAGAAGGACTTTGAGGCACTTCTGCCTCATTTACTATCAGTCAGAATATTGACATTTGCTGGAAAAACATGAAAGAGTTATATTCATACCTTCTTTTTCCTTCCATACAGGCAACAGTCCCTATGTTTGCCAATCTGTGCAAGTCTGAAGAACTCAGTTTAGGGATACATTCTCTTACCTGGAGTCGATGTGGCAGAGGAAGCATGGTGCCTCCTTTCCTGATAACCCAGGCTGCTACTAAAGTCCAGATACAGGAACAGACCCTACAGAGTATTTCTTTAGCAAACGAAGACCAAGAGAGAAAAGGCCAGAGCCCACATGACTGTGGGTCAAAGTCCACTTGGCTTTCATCATGAGCTCCGTGGAGACAATCTTCAAGAACAAGAGCTATTGTAGAAACTTTGTTAAGGAGCAACTTTGCTCCAACTGCTCAAAAGCCTCCTTCTGTAGAGCAAAACCTGACTTTCCTCAGCAAAAGGCAACTGCAAAACTACCACTACCAACACTGTTTCCCTGCTAGCTGTCCTAAAACAGAGCCTTCCCCTCTTTCTTCTCTAGAAAGCCTGATGGCTCCCTTTTTAGCCAGACATTTAACCTGAGCAGTATCATTTGCCCTGAAGTAACACAGTCATTATCTCCATGCTCTTGTAGCAGGAGCTCAGCAGATGTGACCAATCTAGTGGCATAGGATGACATTCCCAGCTTGGACCAGTTATGGCCTTAATGAATTGCTTTTACTCCGTCTGTGGGAATGGGAAAGGCACTGAGGCAAACATAAGGAGCCTTGCCATACCTGCAAGCAAATTCAGATGAAACCTGCAGGTAGTTCATCTTATATTTTCTAAAGCACTTATAAAAATAAACCCTAAAATCTCTTCAAAGACATTCAAACATCTCATGCAACCACTCATGGAGCCCACCCTAAATGCTATAACCAATAACGCTCAGCCCACTGAGAATGTCCTGAGCTCTTGGAGGAAAGTATTCTGGCTTACAATGGAAAGCTGGTAATCAGGATAACCAGAAATAAATTCATTTTAGCAACCAGATTGCCTAGCAGTGACAGCAGTGACCTGACTGCAACAGGTACTTTGCTTTTTACATACATTGAAGACCTGGGTTTCCATCTCTCCGAGCTGCATTTTGAAGGGAGATTTCTGAAAACTCTCTTCTCCTGATTAGTCCATAAAGGTAAATTGGGCTTCAGTACAAGTGTTTTGAAAACCAGCATGGGGTTTGCAGGAGTGATCTATTTTTCATCCAATTAGGGAAAACAAGATGTGTTTTAGACTTCCTACTGTGCTTAGAAACTACCTCCCACTCATACTTGCATTCTTTATTAATTCAGCTGTACTTCCTCCATTAACTCCATCCTCTTTGTGATTCCATGTAATTTCGTGTCATTCACAGCACACTGACTAAATGACAGATATGAAAAGTCTGTTTTCTGTTCAAAATTCCTACATTATAAAGAATTGCAAAATCCGTGGGGAGCAGTTGACTAGTTCCTAGTCAGCCAAGCCCTGGTGGCCTAGCATTGTTCCTGGTCTTTAGATTCCTCCTTGATTTTTGAGACTTGTTCAGTTTTTCAACTTGCTTTTCTTCCTGAGCTTCCTTTTTGTATTTGAAGGACGACACAAGAAATGCATTATGGTATTGATAGTATAGTATCATGGTCTTAAGCGGCTCTACTGATATGTGTGTGATAAGGGGGAAGTTTGCATGGGATAAAATTAATACTTTTGCAGTCCTGTTTTCCCTATCAGATACATTGGTGTGATTCTGGACTGTCCCATAGGGCCAACTAAAAGAAGTTTTATTAACTTTTCCTTAGTAAAATCCTTTGAATAGAGCCGCAGAAGCTGAGAACTTCACAATGTTTCTTTATAGTTCCTGTAATAAGTGTTCCTGAGCACCAAAGCCCATGTTGGCAATAGGAATTTTCCATATCACTTTCCCTCCCCTGTAACACCAAACTTCACTAGCTTTTTCTGTTTGGTTGGGGTTTTTTCAGCTTCTACTTCAATCTTTTCATATCTGATCCTGAACAAAATGAACACACTGTTTGCTATCCAAGATCATTCTTGGGGCTTCAGCCTAACACATTTATTTCCAACAGATTTTACATCCTGTCTTTTACAGGCAGTTCAATATAACCTACAGAGTGTAATCTATAATGGCAAATACCAAAGGTAAATACATTTCAAAATATATGTGAGGCCTATAGTTAGGGAAGAACAACCTTTTTTTTTTTAATAAATTTTCTTGTCATTCTTAATTTCATTTTAGTTCCTGTATTCCTTTCTAAAACTTAATAAAACAATCTTTTATACTTTATTTGTAAAAAAAAATCACCTTCTTGTTTAACTTTGTTTATCTACTTTTTTGCCAAAAGTAACTTGAATAAAATGATGATCTGTTGCATTGGCTTTGCTTGAAAATATTTCCCTGGCTTTACCTGAACAGCACATGATGTTCTGTGAAATTAAAAATGATATGCTTTATTTTCCCAGGTTTCTTACAGTTTTTCATTCCAATTGCAATAAAAAACTGATTTGCATTAAATTCATCTGGTGTGATTCCATAAAATACTATCAACACAGTGGGAATCAACCTGAAAGCAAGAAAATATCAACAGAGAAAAAATTACAATTTATCAATTACCATTTTAGTTTTGAAGCATTTCCTCTCTTCTCTCCAATAGTCCTGGGGTGATGATAGAATTTTATTAAAAGAAACGGGTAAAAAGCAAGTGCAATCATTTTCAGATACCATGGATGTTCACACAAAGGAAATTGCTGCTGAAAGGAATATAGACATTCCAGAATTGTATAGTATGTTAAGAGGGATTTATCCGATTTCTTAGGCTTTATATAACAAAACTTGCATTGCTTTGATTTTCCACACACACAAAAAGTTCTTCTGAGTTTAATGGAATTCCAGAAAATAGAATATCTTTTGAGAGGAATGAAGGATTCCAAATAAATCTATTTCAGCTCTAGCCATTGGTTGAAAGATCCTCAGAACTGTATTTCCCACCTTTAGTTTAATACCTCTGGCTAACATGGTTGGTCTTGTCTGGAACTAAGATTTACCCAAGCTGCAAGCTTCATTGGTTTTATCAGAAGACTTAAACCAGCAGCTTAGTACTAAGCATAAGTGCAAAAAGCTACAAAATTATTTCTAAACCGGATATGCCATAAAAGAAAATAATGGCAATTTTTTTTCTGAACTTAAGAAAAAAGATAGGGAGATTTTAGATTTTTAAAGTTAAATTCCATCACAGTTTGCCAGGGCCACGTGAGTTACTGCTTCCTCATTTGCACCTTGGTCGATATTGCAGTCTTTCCACATTCCACTTATTTCTGGAAGTATGGAGTATTCCAGATCTCCTTGTTTTAAGCAATGTGATGCTTTTTTTCAGGATCAGGCCTGCAGCCATCCTGACCCTCTCTGTGGCACGGAAGCAGCACAGATAGTAACTTGAGTGCAAAGCGACCAGATGCCAAGTGCTCTCGAAAGATGCGAGAGCTGAAAGCTAATGGGAACATCTCGTTCTCTTATCTGGAAGTAGAGCTTTCAGAAATAGGCTGAGCTGGAAGCCAGCCTAGTATTTTATGGGCATATGGCAGCAGGTGGAATTTTAAGGATCATCTTAAGTTGACTCAAGCTTTCTGTGTAGATATGACTTTAAGACCCTGGTATCTGAATGCATAAGGAAAGTCCTAATTCACTCCAAGAAATAACTGTTTTGTGAGTTCTTTAAACATTTTAAATACTTAAAGTTTAAACCTGAACTAGTTTAAAGTCTTAAGCACCATAAATCTCACATGCTGTGTAGTCAGAGGCACGAGGGAAGTCAGGGAAATGTTGCTACAAGAACTACTTCTCTGGCAATTCTGCCAAATTTCGACAGGTCTGATATAATGGAAAGGGAAGCCAAACAGGCTTGTTTTGACATAGAGAAACCTGAGAATCAAGTTAAAAGGTGAGTTGTGTCATGTATGGAGGTCTGCATACCTATCAGAACCACCCAGTGCTCTGAAACACATCACAGCGTCTGTGTGTACCTTCTGCCAGGTGTCATTCACTACATGATAACCAGCTTTGAACTTGGAGTGACGGAACAAGAATGCTCTGAACAGGATTTGAGGCTCACACAGCAATTTGGTTATCTGAGCTCCACCGAGCTGAGCAAAATTCAGTCAGATGCATCTTGTCTATTCTTTGAGATACTGGTTTAGCCATTAATGACACTTCAGTGCTCTTGCTCATGACTTACACAGTATGAATGAAGAATCACCCATTCTTTGCACTCAGTGAGAAAAAATGCAAATATAGAGAAGTTTGCCACAGTGTGACCATTAACTTAGAATGACAGAGACAGCACTTGGAGCTATAAAACAAATGCCAGAATTTTTGCCTCTTCCAAGATAGTTGTTTTTCACTATTCATTTTTTTTTATTATTTTTCAAAAGTCTCAGTCATTGCATTTCTCCCCACCACGAAACTGTCAGTTATGTTTCTCTCCTCTAGTTCAAGTGGTTTATGACTCATTCCCTTATTGTCGTATGCTATACTGTAATTGTTATTTCCATTATCTGGTATGTGAGTCATTTTCTTTGCAGCTATTTGTTACAAAGTATAATTCTCACTTCTCTTGACATCTGTTTGAGTCCCTTCTGCACTGATGATGATCTTATTTTTACCCACTGAATGTAATTTATTTCCATCTTGAGCATTTAACTGCACTGTTGTTTACTATAAACTGAGGACTACAAGCATCACCTGTAGATCACGATTCTTCCCTGATGTTTAACTCTGTGTAGTCCTGATCTATCCACTTTTCTGGGCCATTTTGTCACCACCATTTGGCAGAAACTTTGGACTTGTCTGATTTCCTGGCATCATGTCTACCAAGAAAAGTTATCTTTAAATTAACCCTCTCTCTTTTGCATATAAAGAATTGTGTAGCAAAACAGTGAGTGAAATCCTTACCTCTATCAAATCCAGGAGGATTTTATTGTTGACTTAATGTGGGAAATCACCTAAAGTCCAAATGCCTTCGTCTAACTGCTGTGTCTAGCTGCTAACTGCAGTTAGGCACAGGATAATTATATTTCCTGAAAGCATCCATCACTTGTGAATCTCATACCATGCTGTGCTATATTTGACATCAGAGTTCGCAGATATGATGGCTAAAAGCCAGCTTGTGGAAGAAGGCCAAGAAAAGGTCCATGTTCCATTACAATCCCATTTAACTATTCAGAATATTAAGATGGAAGTATTGTAGATGTTTTATCAAGGTTTTGTCCACAAGGAAAAATTTTTACATTCACTGATGGAAGTCAGTATACTCATAGGAAATGAATATGCATACCATCACCACAATCCAGCTGAACAAAATAAGTTAACTTCATGTGTAGCTGAGCTTTTGCCCCTTGTTTATAGATATTTATTTTCCAATTTCAGTTGATGTATTTCTATATTGTTTTCCATCTGAGCAGTACACTTCGTATCCCTTTTTTCATGATTGATTCAGGTTCTCTCCTTCCAAAATAAGGGAAAACTGCCTGAACATAAATTTCCTCCTTCTCATGCCCTAAAGGCAGTACCTTCTTATCCCGCACTGCTGATTTCACAGAACACCTCCCATGGAGAGGAAAAGGAATGCACTCAGAGTGTTCACACGTCAAGATAAGGAAAATCAATTTCTATTCCCTAAAAGGCAAAACTTTTTAGTGCAAAAGTTCTCTAAATGTTACCAGTTATGTTTTACATTTCAAGAAGAGAGGAAATAGAAAAATAGACATGGAGAGAAGCAGGTGTCTATAGATTTTACTCCTGTATGGCATGCATGGGAGCTAAAATTTCACCCCTTGCATTCCCTAATAAAGAGACCAGATACCACAGTCATGAAGGGTATATAGTTTCACCTAAAAAACAACTTTAATTTTAATGGATAAGAGAACACAGAATGCCAGAAGTTTCTTCAGATTCCTCAGATACACAATTTTGTCTAACCGTTAAGTATGCTGCCTATATTCCTTTTAATATATATGTTTTTTGAAGTTCAAAAGTGTGATTGCCAAATTAGAAACTTAAGTATCATACTTTTAAGTGCTGTAATTTCAGGGATATAATACATACATTCATATCATAAGTATGGTTTTTATATATTTTGCAGCTTTATCTTTATAAGGTTATTTTGATTATTATTCTCACATGCTAGGAAGATGATGTCTAGGAATCCCTAGATCCCTAGGAATCTGCCATGTCCAAGCAGACTCAAAATATTATTGGGTGCCCCAATTCCTCCTTTCTTCCAACTGTTTCAAATTTTTCCTATCTTCCGTTTCACTTCTTGAACAGAATTGGATAATATATCTGAATTTAGCTGTTTATTGAGCTGTATTACTTCAGTCAGATGAAAATGGAAATACTTGTCATACCTAGGCAAAACGTCTACAATGTGAATTAAGGATCATGCTTCCTTCTTGAAAGTGAATCTAGAAGCATCAGCCAAAGTGTATGCTATAAAACATTAACAAAGCAGTTAATAATAAAATTTTATAAATCTTCTGTTATCTGAAAGATGTTATTCACGTCCTGAGGGAAAACCATAATCTACATATCTGAGAGTAGCACACTGTCTTATATTTTCCCACTTGTTTCTGGTTTTACCATCAAAAAACAAAACAAACCCAAAAGACTTTTGTATCTGATTGCTAGCTAGTTCATTCATATCACTACAGCTTTTATGGAAATAGTGTGTCCAATGGTTACAGATAGAAAGCAACACATTTAGTTCAAATGCATTTAAAAGGCTCTTTTGCAGAACATCTCTCTGAACAGCACAAGTGTTTGGTATGTGTTGCTTGCAGGACTGCCTAGATCCCAGATATTTTGTGCTGTGCTATGGATTGAACATATTTTTTCTATTTTGTCCCACATTGAACAAGTTGAACGCAGTGAAGGAAAAAGAACTCATTTCATTTCAGAGTCAGAAGGTCATTTAAATATACCAGCATACTTTTAATTTTTCAAAACATATTTATATTATGGACTGTTTCATTTTGATTTCCCTGAATTTTGATTCTGCTAGTTATTTATTAATAACTACCTGCATATTTCTCTTATCTAATGAATTATTGGGTATTCACACGGTGGGAAGCTTTGCATGGCATGTTTTATGATCTTCAAAGATATGTTGGAAAGAGTTTGACTTCTGGCAATACCTCTCATTCCAGACCTTACATAGGCCTTTCCGAGGAAGAACTGAAAGGGAGGGACAGAGACTGAAGGCCTGGTAGGGACTAGGAGTTTACTATTGAACCTTACTTAGAGAAACAAAAAAGTTACAGACCTTGCTATACAAGACCATGTAAAGTAGCAGACAATAGAAGAGTCGCTCTGTTCTGAATGGAGGAAGAAACATTTCAAAGCAGCGGGTGACATTCTTCAGAGAAGTTACTGAGCAAAATTCAACAGGTATGTAAGGAAAGATTCATTTTGAGCCTTCTGCAAATGGCGGATGATTATTATTTCTGCATCTAAACTTCAGGTTTTATAAAAAGAAGAAAAACTCTGAATCAGGCTACAGAACTAGTCCAGAAGAATATCTTCACCTACTAGTTTGAACCATTTGGATTATGCTCAGCCTCATAAGAAGCTTGGGCAAAGAGAAACACGTTATGTGGTCAATGTGTTTGAATGAAACCCCGTGAATGAAGAAAGAAAAACACACAAGTTCAAACTAAACTAAACATATCATTCCCTGAAGTTCATTTGACCTAGCTCACCTAAGCACGTTGCCATGTTAAAAGGGAGAGACTGAGAACTTCAATCCTTTCGCCACTAAGGAAAGGGTGCATCATTTCCAGTAAAGAGCATACAGACTTGCAGGGGCTGATAAATTATTTTCCTCTTGCCTTTCTATTGACAGAACAAGGTAATGCATTTAAAAGAGTGGAAAAAATAAGAAAATAGAAGGATAAAACATTTAATATCTAAATAATAATCAAGATTATTCTTTATTATTATTATCATCATCATAATACTATGATATTATTCTACTCTTATGCTGATGCATACAGGGTATGCTGTTTAAAGCACACTCCAGCCCCAAAACATAATATTAGCTTATCAAAGACCACACAAACTTTGGCATCATGTTAATGGTAGATGGCAGATTGCAAATAAATGTCCTGAATGACTTTTAAAGACTACAGTGAAAGTAATTTTTGAGTTGTCACATATGCTGTACCACAAATAGGGATAATTAGTGTGATGAATTTTTCATCTTACTGAGTGAGACAACAGAAATACATGTTAGAGAAATAAAAGAGAAAGTATCATTCTTTCTCTAGGCAGCCCATGGGAGACCAAGATTCAGTTTATTGAATGTTTATGAAACCAACTTTTCTTTTTGTGCCACACAATAGCATGCAACTGAGTAATGAAAATACTGAAAAAGGGAACCACGTTCTGATACCTATGAAAAAATATATAGAATATTATAGTAAAGGAAATGATAAATTTAATCCAATATAGTATGGAGCTACATGTTAATTTCTGTCTAGAAATAAAGAATAATAGCAAAGTTTATTTTCACCGATGTGACTGCTAGTCCATTCCCCATGAGGGTAATGTAATTATTAAGAAGTGAATTCTGATAAGAATTGCTCTGTGTGCAGTTCATGTGAGGTTTAGCTATAAAGTGCTTGAAACAACAAGAAACAAGTGCTTTCACAGCACTACAGAAGCACACCTATTATGAATATCGGTCTGCAAAAGTAAGTAAAGCTAGCTGTAGAACCACTGTATTTAACAAGAATTTCTGGTAGCACCCACAAAGTCCTGGTGAAGGACTCTCTGGCATAAAAAAGCTCACAGTCTAAGTAAAGAATTAAATAGATAGATGGCACCAAAGGGATCATACCTGCATTTTAAATCAAACATTAGCAGCCCCTGTCTCACAACATCATTATTGAAATTAAGGCTTGAGGAGCGGAAGTGTACAAGAGAAGCAGGTATGACAACAGATGCCTTGAACTTTTCAAATAAAATAGCTCTGAAGGTCCTTCAGAAGACCTCAGGTTCATAGCAGCTCTAACAAACACAATTCAGGTTCCAGATGGGTTATCTCCAGATTCCTCCTGGACTGCCATAGAACCAGAAACACTAAAACAGCTTTGAGCCCGGTCATAGTCTCAGGACAAACCTCACCAGGTGTCGAGGCAAACAGAAGTCATGGAGGCCCCCTGAGGTTGTTCAGCAGAAATCATCTGGCTCTGAAATGAGTCTTCCAGCTTTTTGCTTGGAAAAAGGACAATTTGTTTATGTAAGCGAACCACAGTTCAAGAATAAAAATTAAAAGTGTTTAATTTCCCAATGTCCCATACCCCCCTTTAAAAAAGGTTTTTTTAATCAAAATTAAATCTTTGCATTTTCTCACTGTTAAATGCAGTTGTGGTTCAGACTGAACCAGATCCATTCTCCATGCAAACTAATACACAGGTGACAAAGGGTTGCGTATATGACTGATATGAGGGGAGAAGAAATAGCAGAACATCATAATAACATTTCCCCAGGAATTATTTGGATGAAGAAAGAAGGAGCAGATACAGAAGCAGTTTGGGAGGAAGATCTGAATGGCACTCAGTTGTTTCTGGGTCATTAACTTTCATTAGTAATATGTATTACTTAAAACTTTTTTCTGCTTTGTTTGCAAACACCACATAGTTTTATTGCTCCATATTTCTTTCTTTTTTGTTCCCTCCTCTTTCCCCCAAGACTTTATAGCTTGCTGAAACTTAGAATCAATTTTTACTATAATGAAACTTCTTGTAAATTTATTAAAACCCTCAGAGCTGCAATACGAGGAGAGTGAGTGAAAGCTCAACAGTGGAAAAATGGAATTAGTCTTCAGGGGCAAACCTAGCACAGGTGTTGCTAGGATTTTGTAAAACCAAAACTGGAGTTTTTTTCACTTCCAATTGGTCTTTATCCTCATATTTCACAGCTTAAAGGACAGCTGGAAATATTTGTAAGAAGCCCAAACTCCTATGAACAATGAATAATGGAATTATGAAGGGAAGAAAGAGCAGAAAGAAAATGCTGGCTGAGGTTGTATCAGTAAGAAACCAAATCCCAGCTGTCCTCTTGTTTTACACCAGTAGTTTACTTGGTCTACTCATTTCATGCAAGTTAGTGTAATTGAATTTCCGCTTTATTCCCTCTATCCTTGCTACTCAAAAAAAAAAAAAAAAAAAAAAAAAAAAAAAAAAAAAGAAAAAAAAAAAAAAAAAAAGGAAAAAAATATCATCCATCAGATGGACAAAAAAACAGCCAAACTACTTACAGTGAGGAACCTGTAGGACCACTAAGATCATGTTCTTTCTCTTCCAGTGGGCAGCAATACAGAACTGAGAGAGTAGAGAGCCTTTCACTGCAACCACACTTTTGGTGTTGAGTCATGTTGTGTTTATTTTTGTTTCTGTTTGAGGCAGGTTTGGAGCGTTTGTACCTGAGATAAAAATATTGGCCAGCTTTTCTCCCTGTTTGTGCTGAACACTGAAAAGTCCAACTCTAGAAAAATGCACGACTCCTTTTGGAGAGGAAATAATTTTCAAGTTCTCAATGTCCAGGGTTCTCAGATTATATCTTTTCTTTGTGATAACCACATAGAAAATGAATTGTTAATAGCTGAAGGCCTGATAAAATTCTGGGTAATGTAGTACTGCTGGGGAAATGCCTACCTAAAGCAGACTTTGGGGGGACTCCTCATAAGAAGAGGACACATGTAAGTGTGTATAATCTATTGACTGCTTTTTCATACACATATGACCAGTTATGAGTATACGACTAAGTCTGGATCTCTGTATCTTTTGCTTTGCTGTGATTTTCTATTATTATTTTTAATTGAAAACAAACTAAAGAACCCTGTGTAAGGATGTTTGGGGAGCTAGATCTTCCTGTAACGAAAGCATGAAGACAGACGTCAAAGGGTTTAGGAGATCTAAAGTACTAAGGACACTCAAACAGGGAGGAAAGGTGCCTCTACAATTGGCATCTATGTTGTATTCTATCTTTGGAAAAGTCTTGCTGGTTGCTAGCCGTGTCTTTTTACCAATTCTTGTTTAACATGAAGATGTGATTAGACCATTATTAAAAATAGACACTATTGTGTAATTTCAAACTCCCCAGAACGTTACTTGAGTTGTAATCAAATTTTCAAATAAATTCAGATCAAGAATGGAAAATATTTGTGTTTCAGGAAGTTTGGAGTAACAAAAACCAGAATTATATTATAAATGTGTTCAGAATGTGTTCTGAAATCTTAACTACATAGAAACCTCTCCACTCTAACGGATCTTAACTATTTTATTTCAAAGAGCAATAACCTACTTCAACTCTGATCATTTGAAGGAACAATGGTGCTCTTCAAATTGGACACATGGGCAGACAAGGGAGTATTCACATTGACCAAACTCTACAGTCAAGGCAGGCTCTCATCCATGCATGTATTTAACAATAGCCTCTTAAAAGGAAACTTCTTTGATCGCTACTTGCAAAAATACAAGCTGCTGTTACAGCAAATATTAAGTTATTTAGGAGTCTGAATGAATATAATTGATTTTCTTAAGTCTCGATAGCAATCTACTCTTTTTCTATAGCAGTATATCTGGGATATCTCAGAGCACTACAGCATTCTCAAGCACACTGAGCAGTGTCTTCCCATTAATCACGCTACACCTAATTGGAGATTTTCTCCAAGTCAGCCTCAAAAGTCCATGTTGCTGCTATGGCTTTCTGTCCGCACAAATCCCACAGACCCCATTATTCACTCTAGTCACCACTGTCACCCTGACTATAAGATGAACATTGTACATAAGGATACCTTAGGTCTCCAGAATCTTGATGAAGAGAATAAATGGCACTCACAAACTCCATTAAAAGTCTGAAATGTTCACAGATTGATCCAGAATCCTATGCTTATGCTGTAACCTCTTTCTCTGGGTAATCACAAACCACCCCTTCCAAAAACACATACTTAGTCACTGAAGACTGATATCCTGTTCTGAAATCAAACTCAAGTAACTTAATTCATGTATCCTGCTGAGTTCACTGTGCCTGCCTGTATGAATAAAGTTATTCAAGTGTATACATTCCTAAATCTGTCTTTAAGGTAGGAGATTTTTATATCTGAACAGAGAGATCTTCAGCTTGTGGGTTTTTTCAATTTATTTTTTCCTGGCTGATGAGATTTTGGGGTAATCATCAGTATTTCTCAGTCTTTTTCAAAAAGTTTCCAAAATAGTAATATCAGGGAACATCTCATGCACAACCACTGCATACAAAAGTGACTTCATTGTCATTGCATGTGCTAGAATTCTTGAGAAAAATCAGACTGGTTGCAGCTGCTGACAACTCCTGAATATTCATGTTGTTCAGTGGGTGGTTTGGAGCCTGGCAAAAGCAAACAATGAATCTGTCACAAACAAAATGAAATAAATAAAAGCTAATTCCTGCATATATTTCTCTGCTGTGCTTCTCTGAGTTCAGATAAAGGAGAATAGTGCAGTCCTTTAACTATGGGGGTTTTTTAAATCAAAAACATAAGGCAAAATGAAATACTGGGTGTGCCTGGAAATGTATTTATGTGACTGAGTTATATATGAATTATATACATATCTTGCTTTACTTTTATAGGCACTGAAACGTATTTTGTACAGGGTTCTGGTAGTCTAAAAGAATAGTAATAACTGCACTGGGATTTTTGGCTCTGCAGGAAGTACTCTATCTGAAAATACTGGGAAGTTTTGGAAGCTCCTGGGAGCTGGAGCTATTTGCCCTGTTTGTAGAGCACAGCAGAATCCCAGTTCATGACCACCGTGAGGCACTATCATACATGCTCATAAATCACAGGAGCAGGTAAATGAAAGACTACAGGGTATTCACATTTCTGCCTCAGAAAGATCTATATGATGTGACAACAAGGCACAAATCATCCTCCTTTCATTACCTTGTAATATTTACAGTAATAAAATCAGAAAGAAGCTGTATCTTTGCAAAAAATACCTAGTGTTTTGGCTTGCCCAGTCTGAACTGCTTGGCACTGTACCACTCTGTCCTGGGTATTTTACAAAGAAGAAACCTTTTACATGTAACTGGTGTTGTTCTTGCAGTTTTCTCAGCCCATCTAATTCAAAACAACTAGTTTTTCTTCATGAGTTACTGAATTCTTGCTCAGCTCACTGAACTGACATTTCCTCTGTTCCAGCACTCAAAGCATGGATAATCTAATTCAGCTACTTGGCCGAGAACTATTGGTTCCCATCCATTTAACCAAACATAAATATCCACGGGAAGATGCCTTCCTTTTCTCCGCATACAACCCTCTATTTACATCTGATTCATCTCATTAAAGGTGTCTACCCTGACCATTGGCTCTGAGGGCACAGGAGCAGACTTTGCATCTAGAGCCCAGCTGCCACGGGGACCGTTTGCAGTCCCTGGGGAGCAGTGGCAGCCCCCACGTGTGGGTGTCTAACAGCAGCGTAGGCTGCATCAGAGCATCTATGGACATGAAAAGTTGTCAGCTGTAGACATCTCTTGGGGGATGCTGACTTTGTGTGACATTCCCACAATAAGTGACTGGACACGCAGCAAGTGTGTCAGTGGGAACACAGAGCCCAGAGCCTAAACATCCCATTTGTTGCTGTCCTTTGCACAGGTGAAACACACACTTGTGACTTGGAGACACAGCTGGTGCCCAGACAGCATTTGGGGAGTAGCTGGACTAAATCAGCACTAAAAATGAGGTCATCTAAAATAGCACTGCACAGCTAAATGTGCACAACAGGACAGAGCATCCATGTATGAATGAGATGAAACAGGAATTTCCCTTCTCTGTGACACTTTGTTTGCATTTTCTTAGGGTGCACTTAAGTAATAAAATAACCCAAGTTAAAAACAGCCTTCATGCAAAGGCCTCCTTGAGTAATTTGGACCACCTGCTGAATGACCATAAAGACACCAGGAGCATGAAATAAATGCTTAGCAAAATCCCTGCATGAATAGCTACAATAGATCTATCAGTGAAGTAAACCCAAGGAAGACTATTTACTTTACTTTACCTTTTTCTTTAAATAAAATTATGTTTTCCTCTTTCACTTAATCCTCACAATTAAATTTACTTACAAATATTTGCACTGTTTTTCATGAATTCTTTATTCAGTCTAGTTCATCGTGTTAGTTTGTTTCTAAACTGTCCATGTTTATTTTTAACTGAATAATTTAGTGCAAAAACTGGCACTGCACAAGTCAAGCATTCATTATAACAATATTTGCTTAAATAGTTTGGACTTCTTATTAATAAGACAGTAAATTCAAGAAAGGAAAGTAACTGCTTGAAAGAAGAAAGAAGACAGGGAAATCACAGGGAAAAAAAAAAAAAGGCTGTCCTTTTAAGATCTAGTTCTTATATTTTCTGCATGCAAAATAACAGCTGGAGTTCTGAGGTGAAACTAGGGCTTGCTATAGTCAAATGTAAAACTTCTCTTGATTCCAGTCGGGAGAAAATTCATCTTAGTAGACAGCAAATGCGATATCAGATCCTCTGGAGTGAACACTGAATGCTTTGAATATTATCAGAAAAGGAATTTCAGCTTCCAGTCTATACAGACATCTGTCACAACCTCAAAGGTGACATTGATTTTGATTTGAACAAGTCAACCAGGAATAAAATCTCTTTTTTGTTACACTTCAGTAATTTGAGTTTATTATTCATAATGTTACACTAACTGGCCAAAAAGCAAACAAAAGATTTTCCTAACTATCCAGTTACATTTAAAAAAAAAAAAGTTTATTAACTTTTCCAAGTTATCCTTTTGATTGGGCCCACCTATCCTCTTTTTCACAATTTCCAATGATAAATGCATATGCATTCACCCAAACCGAAAGACCCAGCAATAAATGCTTACAGGGGTTATTAAGATCTATTTTTCCTGCACTGGGACTGAAGCTTATGGATCTTTAGAGCTCTGCTCCACCTCTTATATTACTGGTGCCTTCATATCACCATTTGTAAAAGGAATCATTGAAAGACTGAAAATGTCAGATCCAGGTTATCAGAAATACAATGTACAAGTCAGTCACTGCCTCTGTTAGTACAGGTGTCTCCCTGACCTCAGGCGTGCTGGCCATGTGGACCATCCATGAGCAGACAACCAGGGCAGTAGCTCAAAGCTCCATCAGCATCACATCCTGCATGGCCTTGCTGGCTCCCCAGCTGCCTCCCCACCAGCCACAAAGAGTCACACTGGCAAGACTTCACAGTGAAAAAGCTATTCTCTACGCCACGAATTCCCAGAAAGTACTAGACTGAACACAATATCAATGTAACTTCTTAGGTTTTTGATTTTCCCGGGAAAAAAAAAGCATCTGACCTACTCCTAATGGTAAGCTGAAAAAGTTTTCTGTGAAAGCTCACCTAGACTCTGCATCAGTAGTACAGGGATGAAAGAAGGGGTGAATGTTGTAAAATAAAGTAATTTAACATTTTTATTAAGTATAGGATTAGTGTACTTTGCAACCTAGCCATTACGGTGTGCTACATGTGTTAGTGGTACAACCATCCTGTGGTTCCTCAGGACTGTTGGAAAAGGAGGAGAAAAAGCAACCTAAGGGTTGTTTTGTTTTGTTTCTTTACACAGGGACTTTTTTTCATCATGTCTCTCTTGCATTGTATATACATCGGTTTCTAAAAAATGGAATAGACTGGTAATTAGAAGTAAGAATCCCACATTTCTGCAAGTGCCAAACTGACACTGGAGTCAAACAATCAGCTGATGAGGTTTTATTTGTAAAGGATGGGGAAAAACATCTCTCTACTCTGTAAAGTCAAAGGAAAGTAAGTACCTGATGCCTTAAGTGAACCAAAATCTAAGTTAAAGTAATCTACCAGCACCAAAGCATGGGAGGTGTGCTGATTTACACCACTTACATAGCAATGTAATGAAGTTTTGCAATTTAAAAGTAGTGGTATTTCAAAGACTTAACTTTTAACAAAACAAGACAATTCAGCCAAAGCATAGAATTAAACTCTGGTAGAAGTTCACGTCTACCCTTACATTCAATTTGCAATAAGAATATTAAAAATCATGCACTGTATAATACACTTTAGAGCAGCATTTTGAAAAATTTAACTGCTATAAATTGAGGAGCAAATTCAGCATCTCCCCTAGGGTAAATTCTTCCTATTCCTAATCACTTCCTGCAACTCTTAGTGCACGTTCAGCGCATTTTAGAAAACATGTTACACATTTTAATGTGTACACACAAGCTTCTTAGTGTCAGATATCAATATGAGAAAGCCCAGATCCTGGACTGGTGGATCAAGCTCTGAATTCAAGCTGCACGCAGAAAAGGGCACATATGCAAAGCATCCTATGCAAACAGACACACCAACACTAGTGCTGAAGCTGGAAATGAACACCAGATCTTTCTGCTAGTTGACTCTCCACTGCCTAAATCCCATTATGGTAAGAAAATAATCCCCTAGGTCTAAATGCCCTGTGGCCATGCTTCCTCTTCCACCACTTAGCCAAAGCTGTACCGAAAGTGAGCTGCCACGGTGCCTCCATACAACCTTATGGTTTTAATGTGTCAAAAAAAGACAAGTCTGGCAGCACAAAGCAACTATATTACAGGAGGAATTCACCCAAAAGTTGTCCCATTTTTAGTGCTCCAAGATTCATGAAAATGATGCACATATGCAAAACTGATTAAATACAGTCCTTTGTGCTGGAATTTCAGCTATAGTGAAGGTTAAACCTTTTAAGTGTATATGGACGCTCAGTGTTTCAATCAATTATTGTTTTCTTTTTTTTTTTTTTAACCCGTGTTCTGCCAGTCAAATTTCATCATGTAGTCACTATTTCCATTTGGATTTACCTCTGACATTGTCATAGGCTTCCCTTCCACTTCTGAGTACTGATAAGTACTGTAAAGCTGCAATAGACACTGATTTTGCCATAAAGGTCATATGTAGCTTTCAGATTAGAATTGAATGAATTCCCTTACATTTGAAAAATGAATTTATCTCACACATACACTCATAAACTAGAGTAATCTAACTGCCCCCCAAAAAACAAAACAAAACAAAAAAATGAAAATACCAAAATATTATTTATGATGGTAGAAACCTGGAGCTCACTCTGCATAGTCTTAACTGTAGCTGACATTCCCCTGTTTTGAAAATGAAATGTAAAAAATCCTATCCATACTTACAGGTGGTGATTCTGGGACATGCTGAAAGCTGCATAGTTCCAAGGTATGCATTTTGGGGGCTCCTATTTTAAGTATTGCCACCTGCCAATACCTTAACTTGCTTGCTTTGGGATAAGAGAGATTTTGAAGAATCATTGCCTGAATATTATTACAAGGACAGCGTCCTGGAGTGATAGACTAATGCATAACATGATTTTGCTTTCTTAATTCTTTATCATTACTGGTAAGATTCCTGAGAAGTTTCTCTAGTGAATGAATTGGAGAAATAGTTTAGTAATGGCGGGGGGGGGGGGGGGATGGTTGTATGGTTGTCTTTTGGTTTTTTTATCAGAGTTAGGTTGATGGTTGGACTAGATGATCTTAAAGGTCCCTTCCAACCTAGACAATTCTATGATTTTATGATTCTGTGATTCTACTCTGTGAATCAGAAATTCTTCTGTCTTTTATAGCTGCACAAAAAGTCTTCTGCTTATGTAAAACCAGATTTTTTTCCTCTAGTCTTTTGAAACTTGCAAAACAAATATCCAGTATATAATTCACCCTATATTTACCCTGAGGCATACTTTCTTCTTGATATTTTGATTAATTTAGGTTTTGCATACAACTGCAATTTCAGAAAAATCTCCAGAGGTCATATGCAGTGGTAGAAGGTAACAATTCTGGTTTCAATATACTATGAAAGAAAAGTTGAAAGTTAAACAATTACTGCAAGCTTTTACTTCTCAGTTCAGCCTCCCTTTAATTCCTTAGTTTGTATTTCCTGTTCCTGTAAGGATCAGAGGAAACTCAGATGAACAATCTAAGCATCACTTCTCGCGTCTTCTGCATATCTACAACTCGTAGGCAATAGTGACTATTTCGTAGTCTCTGGCAATTTGTATCTCTTATAACATTCCGCTATGGATGGCAACAAATTCTGCAGTTATCAGCTAGATAGATAACTGATGTAGACAGATTGTGAAGAAGGAAGTGAGGTACCTGTAGACAGGGAGCTAGAGATATGAAGAGGAATGAAAAACAGGGAGGAAATCTTCCATTTAGGTAATGTTTTTGAAAGAAATGTACTGCTGTTTACTAAAAGAAAATAAATAGAAGGGGGGTATTTTTCACCAGCTCTGTCCAAACAGCATAACAAAAGAGTATACTTGTCTCTATTCTGCCTTGTAGTCTTCATAGACTTACATTGGTCAAGGACAGCAGAGATAAACTAACAAGCATAAATACTTTTATGACTAGAATGAGTCTCATAAGAGACACCAAACAATTCATTTTCTCTCTTATTCCCTGCCTGTTCCTCACTCCAACCTTAAGCGCTACTGCAAGAGCATTTATCAAGTAAGCTAGAAACTTCCTTGGCTGGTGCTGGAGGAACAACTGTGTGTTGTGCACATTCTCTTGGATACAGTTCATACTAGAGCGAAGCAGACATTCATTTTCAAGCATAGTTCGACATTTCCCTACTGCAGCAGCGTACTCAACACGCCAACTACCAAAAACTCTACAGGTGGTGTTCCTCTGCATGCAACAACTTTGGTATCTTTCTATCATCATTCCCTATAAATAAGAATAAATCTTACAATAAGCTCCTGTAAATTTGAAGTGTGGCAATACAGAGATTTACAGCTAAGTAAAACGCACCCATGGTGGAAACGTTGAGAGTGTGCTAAAGTAGTTGGAGGTTCTCACAGTGTGTTTTGAGTCCAAATGGCTTCTTTACAAATAGCTAAGAAAAGTTTGAAGTCTTTAAGAAAATATCTTCAATAAATCTGATTCCATAAAGGCTGGGTGTTTTCCATGCCTTGGAAGGTTTCTGATGAAAAGACATCTAGCAAACTAGGGCTCTGAAAAAAAATATCACATAGGCTGTGTAAGAACAGATTCTTATACTTGCTACAAAGAGAATATTTCCAAAATAGCCAAAAGGGGAATATTGACACTACATTGAGAAACCGTGCTTGGGAAGTTGTGACATGGGGTGATGAGCTCTGTCAGGTTTCTAATGACCAGTAACTTCATAATGCTTTATTAGATGTTACGACTGTGATTAATGAACATTTGTTATTATAATTATATAAAAACTCAAACCTTTGCCCTTTTTCCTTCCAAAATGAATGCAGTCTTAATTAAAGTAGTATGTGATGGAGCTGGGATGAAATTATGTCGGTATTAATGTTCTCATAGAAAAAGCAATGTTCTTATTAGATCAGGATGTACTACATAACATGTCAAAATAAAATTCACTACTAAAACAGTTGTAAGAGTGTATGACAATTTAAATTCAACTATTGAAGCAAGACATAATTCAGTCATTAAAATCAAGGCTGAGTGTTATTACTGCCCTCTCAAGAGTTAAATGCCAACTGTGGAAGGTCCTCATCTTCCAGCAGCATCTGGCTGCTTGGCAAGGTCCGCAGGCATCCATGTTGGCAGTGTGAGAGAGGGTCTTGGGACTGTCACATGGTTAAACTGCTGATGGCTGTGTTGCCTCGTTGACCTGGATGTGATTTTCATTTGATTCACTGATGTTTGTGCAATTGTATTTGTCTATGAAAGGTTTCCAGATAAGATTAGAATGATAATGTTAAACATTCTCATCTCATGTCATCACTATACTTATCTGTTGTTCATTCTACACATTTTTCTTCATACATTTTTGCCTTTGCCTCACTACCAGTTGCTTGCTCTACCACTTCTATTCATGCATGACAACTCCTCTTTCATCTTCTTTAAGACTTCCTCAGTGCATATCTCTCCACTGTCTTTCCTGTGGTTCAGCTTTAGTAAGTAAATGTGAAGAGTTTGTCAGAAAAGAAAAACTAAATATGTTTGCTTTTGTTTTCCTTTTTTTTTTTTTAAATCTATATCCTGAGCAGATCCTCTTGTGATCTCAGGTCACTCTGGGGCCTGCTGAATTAAAATATGAGTATCTGAATATATTTAAATATTTCTTTTTTAACTATTTCCTTTAAACTGAGCATGAGCTTTCTACTGACGACTGCAAGAAATTTCCATATATGGTCTATTTTAAAATATGCTGAGATGAAAGCATCCATTCTCCTACCCACTTAGCTATTCTCTTTCTGGCACATGTTACTGTAAAGATTTGTTGTACCCATGTACTACATGGATTCCAGGAGACCCCTAAGGTACCTTCAAGGGCTGTGCCCCTCACATGGTAGGGCTTTTATAAAAACCCAGAGATAAAACCTCAAAGAGACTTACACATCATATCTTTACTTCATCACTACCAAAGTCCAAAGTTTAGATCATGCTTCGTTTCCTGAGGGCACAAAGTTTCCTAGGTGCCTACATTTTTTATTTGATTTGATTTTAAGATCAAATACCTCTGCCTCTAAGGTAGAGGTGAAATAATTCTGCCTCATTCAGGACCTCATTCAGGAGTTTAACGGCATAAACTTAATTTTCTCTTAACAGCTGTCATGATCCTTACCCTTAGCTCTTCATATCTAAATTAGCTCTGTGACTAGCATCCCCTGCTCTTCCACAGGGGTATACAGAAGCAGCCAGAAAATGAAGGGAGCTCTCCTCCCCAGCTTCCAGGTCAGAGGGACAACTCAGAATAGAGTCAGCTACCAATCGCGAGAGCACAGGAAGGAGGATACCTGTCTCTCCCTACTGCTGTACACCATGATGTGAAAAATCAAACCTAAATACAAAGAATGACATAAAAGGAGAGAAAACAGGAAGATAAAATCCCCAATTAACACAGTGCATTTTGTATGTAGAAGCACCCAGTCTTGCTCCTCTTTTCTGATACATTCATTGTAAAACCAAACTGTCTCATCCTTTCCCTTCGCCTCTCAACCTATTATGTTAACTAGCTGATTCCTCAGAGGCATTTGCAATGTAAGGCTGAGATTTTCAATACTGCCTAAAGGATTAGTTAATAGAAATTGAGCATATAATTCCCCTTTGAAAATTCTATCCTTACACTTTGCCCTCTAAGAATTTACAAATCCCAAGAAGTTAACATTTAAGATTGAGAATCACTTCATTATGAAACTTACGCTATTTCATTACAAAACCCTGCTGATTTGTGAGCAAACTTTGAAACTCTTTTATCCTATATAAAGGTGTTATTTCCCAACATTCATCTATTCTGTGCCATCTTTAGCTCTACAGAGAGTTGTGGTTTTTGCATACTTGATGAAAACCCAGCTTTCACCAGCTTAGAAGACAGACCAGCACGTTAATATATTAGCAGGGCCATTCAGCCTGTCACACTCTCTGCAAAGTTAGTAAGTACTGGGAATGAAATAATGAATCACTTCATTGGAGTAGTCATCACTGCTGACAATATTTACCCTTCCAACATTTTTACTTTCTTTGGAGCAATCTGAAAATGTTTCAACATATGCAGCTTATCTCAGGAGTGTTTTTATAAGCAGGAAGCAATATACAGGTACCATAAACCTACTAGTAAACAAATTCGTAGTACATGCATTTCAGAACATATCCTTTGCTGAAGTGTTAAGGAAGTGTTGACTTAAATCCTAAACTTAGAATGACAGTCTAAAATCTAAACCTTATTCACAACTATTATTCTCAATAGACTTGCTTACACACATAAAAAATGTGTTTGTAAAAGGAAGTAAAACTAAGAGTCTCCAAGAAATGACGACTATATCAATGTGGTATTTGACTCTTTGGTATCACAGAGCATTTTAAATTTAGTATCCTGGAAGAAAAGGAACGTAGAGGTGAGAATGGGGAAGATCACACATAATCGTTTATTCCAGCTCCAAACACATCCACTCCAGGGCTGTTCCAGTAAAAGGTGTAAAAAGTGTCCTGAGAATTAATGTGAGGTGTAAAGTGATGAAGTTTGATGTTTGGAATATTCTTGTCTCATTTATTGCAGAAGTTGCACAGTCCTGTGACCCGGGTAGCTGCACGCTGCTAAACCATATCCTACTTACAAGAGCCTGGCCAGCTAATTTAAACCAAACCACTTATTGCTGTCAATAGATTTCTGAATTCCTCACAGCTGGTTTTCCAGCTTCAGATAACTGGAGATACCCAATCTACAGGAGGACTGAAAGTCTGCAACTAAAGCTAAAAGGCAATGAGATTGTGCTCTAGAGAAATCTAGGGCTAGAAATCACCAACAAATTTGGGAAAACAGTCTTTTCAAAGTGATACACAAAAGGGCTAATCTCTTCTGACATCTGCGTGACTGAAACCTTCTGTGAAGATGAATTTGGGATCATTATGAAGACACATTAATGGCTATTCCTGATATTAGTTATGTGAGCTGTTGAAACACCTATGAGAATGCAGGATTTATGCCCTATGCAGCAAAAAAGTCAAGGGACATGCATTTGATGAGGACATAAAATGGAATGGATGTTCTTTCAGTGAACACCATATATTTTTTGAAAGGAATGACAAAGAAGTCTTCTGGAAAACATTTTATAGGTGATACCATTATAGTTGTGTACTAAGAGACATGTACAAAGGAACAGGAACCAATTAGGTTTATATGGACAACATCAATTCAGGTGTTTTCTTACCTGATTATTTAAAATCTTTTATATTCATACAAATATTCCATATGATAGTGCATTTCATTTAAATATTTACTTTTTTCCCCTGAAAATTTGATAAAGGAGAATATTTTTTTGTAAAAAGCCTGAGGTATGGGCAGATTACGGATCATTTCTGGGAATTGCATTTCCTCTTACTGACTGTTTCATACCTTTATAATTTGAAATAACCTGAAGGTCTTACAAAGATGTAAAAGCAGCCAGAGCCAGGATACCAGCCCATGTCATTGAAGGCTATTTTTTTTACTCTGAGCTTAACATATAGGTTAGCCCTAAAGCTTTAAACTGCAATTGCAAAATTATTTCAGGCTTATGGTTTTATTACAGATTTCTTAAAGGAATGTTGTGCTAATAAACTGAACACAGTCAGCTGTAAAATTTCAGACAAAACAAATCATATTTTGGCTTTAGGGGCATACTGAACTACTGTGATAATACACCATACACCGTGTTGGGGGGCGGGGAAAGCCAGAAAGGGTGGCTTAAAAACTAATTCAAGATCATTAAAGATCTTTAAAAAAAAATTAATCTTTTTCTTCTTTCAGAGTCTTGTTATTTTCCTACATGGAGTTAGGTCAACATATCACAAACATTAAGTTTGTTTTGTCAGCTGACTAAACAACCCCTGCATCTAAATTAGTGAGAGAATCTGCCAGCTAGCCTAGTTCTCTGCTTCTGAGTATTGACAAGGTGCAGTGAGACAGTTTGCAGGAACAAGCCTTCTTGCATATTTTCACCACCCCAGGTGCTATCAGGAGAGAATAACTTAGAATTATACACATTAAAAGTACAGAGAAGTAAAAAGTGTAGACCTCAGTCCTAGCTAAATTGAATTGACCTTTCTGTGTCTGTTTATATGTACTCATGTACACACGCATATAGAGATGTGTGGGTATGTGATTTATCTGCAGAAGTACACAAGCATAAAGAAAATCCCTCCAAAGAATCAAAACAAGGATTTGCCTAGCTTGAAACAGTGACATCTCACAATAAAGTACAAAATCTTTACATATTGCATATTTTGAGGATTCTCTGAGTTACAGTGCTACTTGGAAGACTCTCTTCTGTCAAGCTTTTTATACATACAATAGTACTCATGATTTCTTACAATCTAAATACACAAAGCAAACAGGTGATGGATAACAAGACTGGAAGACCTACTACACAGAACAGGTTAGTAGCCAGCTAGGGGAATAGAATTTCAGTTTCTCGCCTCTCTTACCACTGTTTCTTTGCCTCTTATATTCACTCTGTGCTACCTCTTATTATCACAGGAAAGCTTACAGCTTTTGAGAAGAATTTGTGTAGCAGAAAACAGGCACATGCAGTTTTTGATAAGCTGCTAGCACAATCTGCATTTGTAACATGGGGATTTTGTTTTCTATTTGTAGGCCATTACAAAGGATGTCAATACCAGGCTCTTCAGGCCCATCGCAGTGTAAATAGCTCAAAGCTAGAAGGCTCTCTAACCTGACATAAAAATGGAGAAATGATCAGAAGAAAGGAACAATAAAGAACATATGTAGAAAAGTCTATTGTGGCAAGACAGGTGCTAGAGAGGGCTGTTACGAAAGGAGGGAATGTACTATTACTGACCATATCCACCTTGAGAGCCTCTCCAGCACACAAAGGTACACACCACCACAAGTACGCACCCAGCTTTCATAAGGTTTGGGATCTGGACTTTCTTTCTGGAAAGCCTCAATCCAGCCTCCATCCAACAATACTCCAGGGGATAACCCTGTGACTTGGTAGGTAAAGTATCATTGACTACCGACTCCTTCAGCAACAGCTATCCTCCTCATCTCATCACTCAGGCTAGCCCAAGTCAGAATACTGTTAACATATTTCTCTTCTACTACTAAACACAGCCCATAAAACATGCAATAAGGAAAAAAAAATCATTTTAATCATACAGAAGTCAATAAATCAAAGATTTAAAAACAAGCAAGAAAACATGCGCTGGGGCAAGTTCTGATCTCTGTTACAGGAGGAGGAAGAGGCAGAGATGCTCTTTACTCCCACTCTAAGAGATACTGAAACAGTGTACTGAGAAGTCCTAAGGACTATGAGGACAACTCATAAGTGAGCTGTGCTGTTTTACCCTGACCCAAACGTCCTCTTAAACAGCACATGGAAGAACTAAGGTGATCCTCATTTATTACTTGTGGCATACATTTATAGAAATGTATTCATAATGACATGATTATTTATTAAACAAGAGTGAAAAAGAAATAAAAACTAATCAAGAAGTATTCACTGGCAATAACCGTCAAACGTTTGTAAGTGCCAAATGCTAGGCGATTTCTTTCCAGATGACTTTTTAAACTAATGAGTATCAAAATGTCATGCTGTCCTCAGAAATGTAAGGTGTCCTCAGTTAGCCAGTCAGAAAATTGCTATGTCAGTTTGGATGACCAGTTTCTCTGGAGAATGAAGGAATTGTCCACCAAGCAGAAACAACAAAATCTCCAACGAGTAGATTTCACGCCTCCTTGGTTTAACACCGTGCATCTTATATTCTTTTGACCAGTATTTCTGTCTTACTAGCAAATAAAAATTTTATGTGAATGCTTCAATAAACCAAGATTTCTAATAAATATAATATTAGCAAAATAAAGCTGGCATTATCCTAATCAACATTATAAATACATGAGTGAAATATAGGATTGTCCTTCCACACGTGGAAGTATAAAAGGAGAAGCTGTTGTTCAGCTTTGTCTTACCATTAATTCTCAAGCTGCTGATAATTTATATTCTGCTTCCCTGTTTGTTGCCCGTCTCATTTTTTGATAAATGAAAATCAACTAAAAATTGGATTGCTTATGTTATCCTGTATGAAACCAAATATGAAGACTATTATAGTATAGAAATAACTTTACAAAACACTTCTTAGACTCTAATGTATCAGTTCTAGAAACAACTTATTTCCCATGAGGATAGAACTTTATTATTAATAAACAGATAGTATTTACTATTGGTCTCCTCTACCTTTTGATAATCATTAATGACAACTTCAGGACAGAAAAGGGCAGATATAGCAAGAAGGTGAATGTCATGACCCTTTCCTAAGAAGTGCCGTGGCCAGAGGCTACATTTTCTTTCATAAAGACCTCTGAAGACTTGAAGTTCATTTTTTCCAATGACCATATTCTTTTTCATCTCTGGATATAAAGTCAATAAGGTAGTATTCTAGACAAGCAAAATTGAAAATGCCTTCTTCAATGATTGAATAAATAACTCATCTTAAACTCCTCCTTCTACCTTACAAATCCTTACAGAACTGCTTTTATGCTGCAGTGCCTAGTATTAAGTTACTTAATTCTTGTCAGTGATTCTGATAAGCAGGATACAACATTACCATTTAATGTTTGTGGATATAGATGTATAAATTTAACTTTCGGTTACTCCACTAAGAACTTGAGGGAGTTAATTTTTGGTGTTTTGTTCAAGCTGTTGCACTGAAACTCTTGAAGAGAGTAGTTGGGGTAGACCAGTTAAGGGAATAAACCCTTAATTTTCAAGACCAGTAAATTTCAGCAAAAGAGTAGCTTTGCTTAATGATTCATTGACTCCCAAAATATGGAAGAAAAGACTTTATAGTAGCAGTAAGACCCAAGGAAAAGAATAGAGTCTTGAGGATTATACTTGAAATACATCTTCCACAGATAAGAAACTGTATTACCAATGAAGGTCTGATTTATTCATTTATACACATTGAATGACAGCTTTGGCTACTGGCAAATTACAAAGAGGTGGAGTGGTTTCATTTGGTTTGAGGGATGGGAGTCTCCGTTCATTGCAGTTTTTGGCTATGAAAATGCCCAACATGAAGTGGGACACAGCTCAGGCATTTCTCAACAACGTAGGTCACAGTTCAAACACAAGCACAAATAAAATTATGCTTGTGGGGTTTACACTTGCTAGGTACACCAGATTTCTGTTGTCATAGATTAATTATTCTATACTGCATAATGAGACTGAAAGAGGTCTCAAGGGATCACTAAGATTATCATTCTGCCCCAATGTAAAATGAGTTGCTCTCTCTTTCAAGTGATGGCAAATTTACAGCCTTCCCAGGCAGCGACTTTTTTTCCCGCCTGGAAACACTTCTATTATCTAATCTGATTTCCTCATGCTGGAATTTAAGCCCACTGCTTCTTGTCATACCCATCAGGAATCAAGCAACAGATCCTTCTTTTTTCTTTGTAACAGCTTTCCATGTATTTAAAAATAGATGTCTTTTCTGTTCTATAGGTTAAAAATATAACACATTTGTTCAACCTGTCCTCCTACAGCAAGAGTTGGTGTTTTGTGTTTATTTTGGTTTTTTTTTTTGGTTTTTTTTTTTTGGGGGGGGGGGCTGGTTTGGTTTTTTTTATGTGGTTTGGTTTTGAGGGGGGGGTTGATTATTCTTTTTAAAAAACAACAACAGAAAGCACACTTTGGGTTATTCTAGTTTCTCTTATCTGGACTATTTCCAATTGATTCAACCCTTTGTTAAAGTGAGATGACCAAATGGGGCACAGCATTCCAGCTGAGTAGTCTTTTATGCGGCTATGCATTGTGCAACACCTTTATGTTGTACACATATAAACAACAACTTGAGGTTTATATGTCTAGAGTAACGTACCTATCTAATTAGAAGAGTTATTCACAAATGGGACACTTAAAAAATGTATCACATCCATCCTACTCAATAATAACAATAATAATGAATAGAGAAACCTTATTTAATGGCTCCTCAGGGACACACAGTTCAGTTCCTGAACTTCATAGAAACAGAAACGTATGCTGCAGACTGCAAAATGGCTTCTTCAGTACAGTCCCTAGCATATTTAAGTACTGCTTCTGCACCTTCTGTAAAAAAATACTTTCATTGAGGAAATAGTTCATCAAAGGTAGAAGTCATGTATCTCTTTTGTTCCTATCAGGAAAATTATAATAATCCTATTTTAAATATTCCTCTGCTTAGGAAATTCCAACATTTACTGTGGTCACAGTATATGCTTGAAGAGCATTGCCTGTCCAAGGACCATCTTATATCATAGAATTGTTAAATCATTTAGGTTGGAAAAGACGTTTAAGATCATTGAATCCAACAGTAAACCTAACACTGCCAAGTCCACCATGACTAAGACTGTATGCCACGCCAAGCAATAAAAAGCAGACCTCTACTTTTTCACGTCATATACATATGCAGTGAATTACCTTCTAACTCTAAACAGCTAGTGGTGAAAGACAGTGAAGCAGCCGTCCCATAACATCAGTTCATCTTGCAGCCTACATTAGCGACAGATTTTACAATCTTATGTTGAACTTTCCATATGGATCATGAGCTGGAGTCAGCCCTAAAAATAAGGGAACTCAAAAAAGCTTCTTCTTGGCAGCCACCTCCACTGCGTGCCAAGTGCATCTCTTCACATACAGAACAAGGCAGATCAAACACAACAGCTTATAAGGATGAACTCTGCTTGTTTATATTGTTTATTACCATATTTTTGTTCAAACATAGCAAGCTTGCCTGGAAAACTCAAGATTTTGGCTCAGTAAGGACAGGAAACAACTAACTGTGCAGATCCTTCATAGGAGGTTTATTATGGGTTGAAACCAAGATTTATGAAGTGTATGTATCATATTTGCTTAAAAATTGCATGAAACCCTGTTGTCACAGCATGTCACGAATACAGCTACATCTTAGTGATAAGTGTCACAAGAGATCAAAGTGAAAAAGTTTGGTTCACAATTCAAGGTCAACTTCACTCCCCTGCTGAAGCCTTCAGTCTGTCTTCAAAAAGGTCATCTCTGACTCACAGCTGTAGAAATTTCCCAAAGCAGTGTCTTGTTGATAGTTCAGTCCCCAGAGGACACAAGGAAATAGCGTAATTCTGTCACTAATTCAGTCATACCCTCCAGGGTAAGCACAGGATAAATATGAAGGAGGAAAACTTGGTTTGGGTACTCAGGCACTAGATTGAAACAGCTTTGAGTTGGGGAATGAAAAATTAGTCAGGATATTATGCTATGGAACACACACTCCTGAATATCAGAATGCTCCTTCAAGATTCAGTATTTACATACCTTTTTTCAAATATTAAATATAGAATAACAACAGTTTGTAACAAATATGAATTATTATTTAGCATCACAGACTGTTTTCACTCTCAATTTTATCAGCATAATTCTGCTGTGGCCCTGATCAAGAAACTTAGCCTAGTAACACCATGGTAAGATCATAGAATTACAGAATTTTCCGAGTTGGAAGGGACCTTAAAGATCATTGAGTTCCAACCCCCCTGGCCATGGCCAGGGACACCTCCCACTAGACCAGGTTGCTCAAAGCCCCATCCAGCCTGGCCTTGAACACCTCCAGGGATAGGGCAGCCACAACTTCAAGTTGATCAGTCCAAACAAGAAACAATTCAGCACCTGACTCTTTAAAGTTATCAGTAGGTTTACCACAACCATGAAAAAAGCCATTTAGACATATATGCGACTCCCACTGTTCTAAATTAAAAGTGCTTGTTTGTGTCTCTCTGCATCTAAGTCTCTCCATCTATGAAATTAGGAATTGGTTCTTTACTTGCCTCATATAAACTGTGTGGAGTTAGAAGGATCAAAAGTCACTATACCAGGAGTTCCAGTTTATATTGTTATTTTTCACTAGCACCAGTACTTTCACAATATTTAAGTTCAAATACAATGCACAATATTATTCACATTTTACTTGTACAGAATATAAGGGTTGTGACCACACAACCTCAGTCTCTTTTTGCTCAAGGTCACTCTTGGAAAATACCTAGTTAAGATACAGCCTAAGGCAATAATTCAAAGGAAAAAAACGTAGCGAAAAATTACGTCACACGCAAGTGTGCAAAGAGCTCTCCCTGCTTTTCTTCAGCTGATCTTTTGGAGGGGAGATGTGGACTTAGCCAACACACCCTTATCATTCAGGGAATAATTCCTTCACAAGGACTCATCTAGCCCCATATTAGTACATATTACTTCCTCAGTTACCTTTTCTTGCTCTTGGTCTCAAAATGTTGTAATACTAAGCATTCGTTTCAAAGCCTCACTCCAAGAAACACACCAGACTTGCACTTCTGCATCTCTACTAATTTGCTCTCACCAGATGAGTTGCTAACTACTACATGCCCTACAACTTCACTTCCACCAAGCTTAACTCAGTATAGGTGCCTGCACTACCCCTCCAAACTATAGATTCTGAAACCAGCTGATGCTATTCCCCCTTATTATGAAAAAACTCCCAGCACACCTGTTAAGGCATGGCTAAGTCCCATCCCTGCTCCTCTTAAAGGTCCAGGTCTTGCAGAACCAGGTAGTTCTGATGGTGCATTGTGTAGCTAGAACATGCTGAGTTCCAGATAAAAGCTTTAAGATTGAGTTAGAAAAAGAATTCTCTAAATTATACATATATGCACCCTACCCCTGTTCTACTCTGTGTAAGGAGTCCTGCCTCAAGGAAACCGAGAGAAGTGAATGTCCTTTAAAAAGATTCTGGTGACAGACCCTTACTTTAAATACTTGTATTAGCACTATCAAAGAAAAAGCTGAAGCTGTAACAGTCTGCAGTCAGTGAGACATTTACCAAAGCTGAAATTACACCATGCTACAAAAAGGGAAGGGAGCAGGATGAGAAATGCAGTAAGACCTCAGAACAAGTATCTGTTAAGTGCTGCAATATACTATGCGTTAGACAATGCTGAGATAAAATTGCTACAGAATATAAGCCGTTTCTAAAAATTTATCACTGTGGCATGGTAGGAGAGTGTCATTACACTCGGTGCAGAACCGGAGGCCTGATTTTGAATGCCTCCTAGTGGGTGCTCCCACCAGTGTCTGTGCATTGGTGCCATCCCCATCACCTCCCAGCCCAAGGAAGAACAGTGGCTGACCCGAGGACAGCCATGTCATGGTGCCCTTAGCCCTGAGTAAAGCCAGCAGTGAGCTCTTGATACACCAAATCCATTTGCCACTTTGTTTAGGAAAGCCTTTGGCCTGGATTTTTAATTGGGTTCTCACACAGAGTTTAGTATTTATTTAGCACTCTGTAACTGGGGAAAAGCATGAGTTTTCCTGCACTCGTCAGTAGTAATGCTGAAACCAACAGCCCAGAGGATTCATTTAATGGTCCACAGCCTCCTAAGACTTATCTACATCACCTGAGTCTTGTCTCTTTCCACTCTCTACAGTTTTTTCAACTGATGTGTGTCTTGGATTAAGACTGTAATCTCATTTTCTTAAAGGGATGGGAAAAAGGATGAGTCTGTCTGTAGAGCAATGGAAGAGCCCTGAGCCAAAGCTGAGCAAGCTGAACAGCAGGTTTCATCTGAGACAGGAGTGATGTGTCCCAGGGAAACACAGAACTAAACTAAAAAAATAACAAAAAAGAAAAGAATCTATGAGCAAGTGTGCTGGCAACTCCAGGGAAGCTGTCATTTCTGTTTCTTGGATTTACCTTTGTGTGCCACACTGTGCAGTCCTGACTAATCTGAAACTGCAAATACCCTGAGTCTGGGGTCCCCAGACTCCTCGTTCAGTCTAATACTCAATAAAAATGGTCACCAGTGCAGCTATTAGTAAGAGTAACTAACATGTTGCCTGTGGATTTTTCCAATTGCTCTCTGGTAACTGTCAGAGCTATTAATGTGTTCAGTGCCAGGGATGCTTCCCCTGAAGAATTTCTTTCAAGGAACAAGTTATTCGTACTGCCAGAATAACTCACCTTATTTTTCCCTTATAGTCTGAGATAGAGTTTAGCCCAAAATGTCTGCTGCAGGAAAAAAACAGACTCAGGCATTCAGTGAAAGCAGATTACCTCCTTTCTACACAAGTGCTTTTAATTTGGATTTAAGAATATATGCTCTAGGTATTCTTATGTTCATTGGTGTCATTTCCAGAAAAAATAATATTGCAGTTCTAAATTCATTATAGCTAATTTCTTACATTTCCCACTCTGTCTTTTACGGGAGATGCACAGGATTTCTACAGCAGTTTCATAATAAGCATGCAGGTTGCTGAAGCTGAACCTCCAGAACACTGGACTCACTACTCTTTAATTAGGATATAAGGAAACATGCAATGATGTGGGATCATCAGCTTCCCTCTCAACTATTCTGTCCTTCAGGAGAGCAGCAAGAAGCGGGGTAGAACTAAATATTGAAGTTTTTCAAACTCCAGGTTTGAAAATACTTCAAAGTTTTGAAAATTGTCTTAATGTACAATTAAGGAGGCATTTGGAGGAAGGAAATGAAGCTAACTGAAACCCCAGAATATATGTTACTTCTAGTTGTACCTCCTTTTGACAAGGTTAACCATTTCACATTTAAAAATTCATGCTAAGATTTTGACAGTATATCTTATGTGTATTTTTAAGCCACAAGTTATCAATATAGAAAACTCAAAATATGTTTTTAAAAATGTAAAATTACGCTTTACCACTCCCCATTCCTTACTAGAGAACAGGAAAACAGTGCAAGGCTTGTTGGAGGAAATTTTCTGAAAAGCATATTGCCTAAAATGTGGCTCTTCTCACTGCTACTGCTACGCTGAAGCTTCAATGACATTGACAGATCAAATATAAGAGCTTTTCAAATAGGAAAAGGTTTGATGATAAAGCTACACTATTTCATCAGCATACTCACATAGGTGTGTGAAGACAGAACTTCTCCCCACAAAACACCACTTTTGACATTATTACATCAACAGGAGCAAAACCAGGTGATGAGAGACTCATTCTGACCATGTGCCTGAATCCCTATTAGGGTTTTTAGCAGTGCACCTACACCTGTTTTGAGGAGTAGGCTTTTTTGAACTCTCCTAAGCAATGGTAAGTGAGAAGGGCTGAGTTTTAGTGTAGCACAGACAAGAAAAAAAAAAAAAAAAAGTAGTGGGAATATTTTTGTTCATTCTACAGCAGGGCAAAATTTTCACTGTTACTGTCAACTTCATAACACAATTAAATGTGAATAAACCAAGGCATAAGTAAAGACACAATAACATGAAGCACAAACTAGAGCACAGAGGACTAATCTCTCATGTAAGGCTGCAAGAATTTCAAAGGGATGTCGAAAGCTTTCTCTTAATAACTGAAATTGCTGAAAAGCCATATCTCTGCATGAAATATTTCTAAAGCATGTTCAGAAATCTCACTCTGTGGAAGACTGATACTGAAATACAGGGAAGAAACAAAGTGGTAGTTTGATTAGTACGTATATTTGCACACTTAGGCCTTTTATAAGTGTCTAAAAATAGTGAGAAATCATAAATAAAGGATGCTGAAAGATGACACCCACTCTATTTCCTTTTGTCTGGGCAAAGGGGAGGTTTATCAAGTCTCCCTGCACTTAAAGAAGCTCAAGGACTGTTTTTTTTCTGGCACATGCATCCCAACAAGAGCCATGAGGAGATGCTGCAACATGGCTCAATGAATAATGGGGGGCACACGTGCAGCCCTCAAGAGAACCGGGTGCTATTCTCAGGTCTTCCATTAACCTGCTTTATGGTCCTGGGCAAGTGATTTCACTTCTTTTTGTTTCCATTTCCCCTTGGACTGTCTTGTTGATTTAGATTCCAACCATTTGTTGCAGGGATAGGCTTTTACTACTGCCTGTAGATTTCTTCACTAAAGAGACTTTTAATTCCAGGCCGTGTCTCTAGGCATTACTCGAATATTAACTTTGGGAAGCAGATGTCCACTACAGACCTGGAGAGTGACCACTGGACCAAGCAGGCATGAGCTCATTTCCTATAAATAACATGTATTTCCTTTCAGTGTGACTAATGTAGGACCCAGAAAGGTGATGAGCTTCCCAAAGTATTCCCTGCCTTACGTTGTCTATCCTGGTGGCAACTCATCTCGTCTTTCAAAGGCTGCCCACTACCTAAAAAGTGTCAGCTTTATTCTGACACCATGTTTCCTGTGGTTTCTCAATGAATTATTAAAACAAGCATGTCAAAAACATGTATTAGAGTTAGAATTCAGGATTCAGCCAGAGATGACTTCATCAGCCATTATCTACTTTTTTGTGGGGGAAGGAAGCGGCCTCAAACAGAGACCCTTTCACTCCTTTCCTCAGCTGCTTCAATGGCTTGGACACTGAGGCAGATGCACATGTAGCTCCAGGTTTCAGGGGTCTGCTATGGAAACCAGGACCAGCCTGCAGTGTTTGGCAGCAGATGAAGCTGTTATCACAGCCTCCCTCCTTCACGAAACCTCTTACGCTACTTGGACCACCAGCTCATTTGCCAGTAAGTGCCCGTTTCTGTCTCTAATCTGAAGATATCGTGCCTTGAATTACTTAACTTAGTGTCTAATACATGTGGGCTATGAATAAATATAGGCATAAATGGTGCCTGAGATCACACCTCCGTTCTTCCAGGGAAAGCGCTGTGCCAAAGTGGAGCTAAAATATAAACTAATGGGATGGGCAGTGGAGAAGTGGTGGACCTCAGTAAAAAACAAGACCACCTCTACCGTGTCAGTAATGGGATTCAGAGAGAAAAAAAATTGTTTGGACTTCAACTGGTAGACCTGAAAAATAGTATGTTTCCAAATATGTTCACCCATAAAAGAAGTTCCCCCACACAGCAGAGCATTAGTACCTGAGGTAATGAAACCTTAATCACCATTACATGGCTTGGAAAAATGGAATTGCTGTGACAACACGTTCTTTAAAAAGTGTGAATTCTTGTTAAATATGTGAAGACAACATCGAAGCTAGGGATTTTTTCTTCCCTCAAAATTAAGGGAGTATTTAAATTAACATTTTAATACATTTTCTGAGAGAAAACACTAAATGTTGTTGGAGGTTGTTATTAAAAAGATACAGAAATAGGTAAGTGCTCATAAAAAATAGCTGATGTGCTACTAAGTCTAACTACTATAAATTAAATAGCTTTTTTTTGTTACAATAATACACATGCACATACACACATAGTGTTGTCCCTACATTTTTAGAGGGCATTTAATGCATTTAAAAGGCATCAAATTGCTACAGAATAAAGCAGCTGTTCTGTCTCTGTTTGGATATGTTTCTAGAATGACAAACAAAAAAGCTGAGTTACAAACCCTTTTGTTTCTAATAACGGACTGTTCCTGAAAGAGGTCCTCAATGGCGAGGCAAAAGAGGGAAAGATCTAGTTCCAAAATATGTATGCAGAGTATGTGACACAAATAAAAACCTTGCTTAGGAAGAGAATAAAAGTTCTGACTGCACTGCTTTATATGAGGTGTAAGTATTTGTATCCATGGAGCAAAGGTGTGAGCGATGCGGTTTTGTCTTTCTGGTGGTCACTCAGTTTTGTAATCAGTCTGCACACATTCAAACTCGTAAAGAATTGCTTCTGTAAAGAAGATGGCAACGTGCTGAATGAAATGCGGTCTTGGCAGAGCTCATAGACTGACAGGATGAAACCCTTGCCTGCCTGAATGACAAGGCTTTCACCATTTGATTGGAGACAAGGTTTCTTCCACAGATGTTAGGACCAGAATTGTTATTAACATTATCTCTTCCGATGCAAAGCAGAAGAAGTGATAGACTGTCACCCTGCAATTCCTGAGCTGTAATTGAACTGGAGTAGATAATCTAAAAGAAATCTTATTTTAAATTATTTAGATGATTGATTTATTGCCCTTTGAGATAAATACTAGAGAAAAAAAAATTTCTCATTTTGTCAAAAAAAAATGCTGCTGTTTGAAGACAATGGATAAAATTTCAAGAGTATTTAAGAGAAATGGGAACTAAAGTTTTATCAGTTTAGGCATGGAAGTCACAGAGGAACACTTGAAATTAGAATTTAATAGCCAATTAAGACATAATATGGAATCTTTTCCACTTGCTGCTGACTAGAGGCTGTTGATGTTGTATGTTTATAATTTAATATATAGAATAAATTCAAACGAGATCAATTGGTGTATTCATTCAGATTTTCAACTTGTTTATATGTCCTTTGACATTTGCAAAACAAGCACATGCATGTAAAACAAATAGTTATAATCTTCTGGAACTATGCAAGTGTCTTTTTTAATGACTTACATGACTCATTAGGGTATGGTGACAGTGTCAAGCTGTATTAAAGAATGTCAAATTTTTTGAATCATGCCTGATTCATGCAGTCTTAAACAGCCTGGCTGAGGTAATCCAACATGACATGGAACCTGATATAGTATCAAAAAGGTCATCATATTTATCTACAAGTTATTTTAGGAATCCAAGCAAGATTTCTTCTTTTAATTTGATATTCTGTTGAAGGTCTCACTGGTGACAGGAAAGACTGCAATTTCATTGTTGTTTATTATGAATCCAATATAACCCAATAAAAGTCTTAAGATGTCTGGACTGACACTAGCACAAAACAGGTAACTGATCCTTGACAGAGAAAATTCCTACTGTTAGCTACACATTTCTACAAAATGTTAGATCCATAGGAGTGAAGAAACCACAGTGTAGTTCTCCACTATATATCTGTAATACTTTGAACAGATTAAATTACAGCAACACAAGCTAAGGTCAAAATTTTAAAATATTTGTATCTTTGGTTTTTAAAAATAAGCCTTTATCCAAATAAAATCATCAAAATGTAGTGATTTACAGTAGTGGCTTCATCGAGGAACCAAAGAGATAGCTTTAATAGCTATATCAAAAGTATTTGTAAAACTTTTTGAACTCACTTTTCAGGTCAGGTCTGTATTCTAATTACAATCCATAAATTAGAAAATTCTGTGATATGATTTGTAACTTGTAGAAATAAAAATCTAATTTTATTTGCACACTTTGCATATCATTTCTTTGAAAATAGTAACACTGGCAGTGTTCAGCATAGTATTCGAAAGTAAAACAGTGCTTTATATCTTTTTCTAATTTCTACAGAACCACCTCTCTGTTACACATCCCACCCTTATAATTTTTATCTTCATTAGCAATTCCTTTGTCAGTATTCTTTAAAAAAAGTAAAAAATGAATACTTTTTTAGGAACATAAACTCAGCTGTCTCAGCTGTGCCTGTCAAACAGATATGTACCATCTTTATTTAGAAAACCAAGTCATGTTGTTGTTCCATCAGTGTATATAAATATTGATAGTTTATGTAAAGTATATAATATTTCACATTGGAAAAATCCTTGGAGTTTGTACTTCTAGTCTATATAGTTGAATTATGGTATAAAGATATTTAGTATAAGATTCTAACAACCATATGTCTGATATAATCGATTTATACTACAGTCTAATCTTTGCTTTAGAAAATCTCTTTTTATGCTAGTATCAAGGGACAGAGATACCTCAACTCTTTATCAAAACTATTTCTATTTCAGACATGAATACTTCATATTTGTTGTATAAAGCAGGTGCCAAAATTACACTTTCTCAATCTCCTTTGGTTGTTTCATGAAGATTAAAACAGTGGATCATCTAGAGAAGGACCTCCCTCTAGAGAGTAGTTAACCTTCAGACTTTTAGGATGTCATATTAGAAAACTCTTTTATGATTTTAGGCACAGCGTTTCAAGCTAACACTAATAGATTCTTCAAAGGAAGCTGATTTAGGAAATAACTAGAGGAAAATAGGAATTTTGGAAATATAAATCAATATGTGACAAATGTGAAACACTATCTATACCTTCTAAAGATTCATCAATTTCAGCTTCAGAGAGAAATCAGCAGGATCCAACAGCTTTTCTTGAGGAACAATAAGAAAAAAATGATTTGTACATTCCTTTGAAGTTGTTTGAAGTACAGAAATTCTACAGAGTTCATGAATAGCAAACATTTCAGTTTCTGATTCATGTAGACCAGATTCTGATAGCCTTCCCAACCTGAAAAGCAACTTATTCACTTCAAGAGTTGTCTTGGGAATTTCATATCTTACATAAGCAGGTAAGCCCATGATAGCTTACAAGAGACTGGGGTTGTTGGAGAATGAGATGTCTCTCTCACATTCCATGAAATTATTCAAAAAGCATCAATTACATCCCCATATTTAACAAAAGGAAATAATCAGACCTGGAAACATTTTGCAAAATGAGATTCTTCCTTTCTAATTAGTCCTACTCAACAGTTCTTTGTCAGAGATCCACTGTACAGACATTTATTAGGAGTACTTTCAGCATTGCTGAATTGGCTTGATAAATAACTAAAGTCGTGCATGCCTAACCATAAAGATTTTCTGTTCTTCCTACAGTGAGAAACAAACAATGAATGTTATAGCTTCATCTGTTTGTTTGCTGTTTGATTTTTTAACAGCTGACTATTCCTTCCATGTGAAACATACTGACACGCACAATTTATAAGGAAAGGAATCAACCGGCTGCTTCTGAAGAGCTGGCAATCTGTATCTTGTGGGAGTTTCTTTCCCTGCTACAAGGAACAGGAGCTTCAAAGAGCGGACAAGGAGAGTGTATTAAAATACACAGGTTAAGGTAATTTATGTCCTACAACTTCAAAGCTGCTGAGGAGTTTTCTGGATCATTACTGCTGAATTTTAAGACAACATGTCACCCCACAGAAATAAGCTAAAATTATGCCAATATCTAAAAGGGACAAACTCTAAGACCTGGACTAATCCGGAAGGAAACCTTCTGCGTAGCACTCTCCGAGTTCAGCTCCCTGCGATGCTCTGTGCACAAGCCAGGCATAGCGCGGGAGCGAGACAGCCTTCCAATCCCTCCCTGGGACGCCTCAACAGCTGCGGGCAGGGTATGCCCCCACAAAGAATCTCATAACAGCCTATTATAAGTTTTGCTAAATGTTCTGCTTTTCAGTGTCATGATTTCACCTGCAAATAGATTTCAAAGTGTCGTGCTTCATTCTGAATGAACTCGCAACAAGAAGCGAAGTTAGCTGACTGCTAACTTCTTGCTTATAATGATTTTAAGTCTGTGCTTTAGCTGAGAGAAAAGATATTGATGGAAAATCTGATGTTTCCATCTGCTTAATGAAAAATTAATTGTCCATTTCCTGCTTTATAATGTCTTGTAAGTGTCTCACGACCATATAAGAACCATCCTACCTACCTGCATTTCATATGGATTTATGCTTGTATTTTCTCTTACAGCCAAGGCCTCATTCATCTCTGTAACTTTCTACTTATAACCTTGAATATCTTATAGATATTTATTTTCGACTAAATCTGTCTTAACAATGTTTATAATGTATTATAAAGTCTAGAAAAATTTCTCTTTAGTGTGCTGAAAAGGAGCTGATGTATCACAACACCAGAGGTCTCTGACTTAACTCTGCAAAGTAAATCTGAAAGCAATTTTATTTGTCATTTCTCTCAGGGATTTTCAAGGGTTAGCTTTAGCAAAATCCCATGCCAATGAAAGTGAACTTGACAATACAGAATATATGAAGCCTCTTCTCATTAAAGCTTCTGATACAGCTCCCAAAGACTTCAGAAGACTGCTAGATAAGGCTCACAGCAGGAAAACTTTTATTAGTACATGTTTAAAAGCGGTTTACCTCGCTGCTTGTCCAAGTCTCCAAGGATGAATTTAGCAGTGAAATGAGAGAGAGCACTAAAGACCTTACTAGAGACCTTTTTGTGTGGATGCAAGGCACTTGAACAGCCTCTTTGGAGTTCAAAAGAGATTAAGTTCTCCATGTAGGCCTATCCTAGGCATGTCAGAAATACACAGAGGAATTAATATACTTAATGTATAACAGGAATTTTTCATGGAGCACCATTACATCACCACACTTAGCAACCTTGTCGTGAAGAATATAAAACATCTCATAATTTTAAAGATCCAAACTCAGCTAATAGCAATCATTACAGCATCCTGAAACAAAATGCTTAGTCCTTTTATAAAATAATTACTAATATTTGCAGTTTGTAATAGTGAATAATTATTAGTGATTCTTACTGAAAATCTTTAAAGTGCAAAAAATTTTGACTTGCTGGTTGTCCATCACACACTGTACTTTTTCTGCTCATAATTCAAAGTGAGGGTCGTTGTTATATGTTTGAAGCCCTCACAGCATTCCCTGTTCTAAAGTGATGGAATTGTTAAGGGGCTATTGCTGGAGTGGTTTTGATGCAGTTTTTGAAAGCAGCAGATCATTCATATTAATACCAGGTTTAATATTAATGATAGTATTTACAATATGCTATTAAAATTTAAATTAACAGAGTACTGTGCAAATACCAGTTGTGCACATGAATATAAAATGGAATACCTCATATGGGAAATAGTTTTTTCTCTATCCCTGTCCAATTCTGACTACATATATTTGTTTCACAATCTGCTAAGGAGAGATCTAACCAACAAGCTGAGTCAGGTGGATCAAGCTCCTTCCCAAATTCTTAGCTTAAATATTCTTTTCTAGAGCTGAAATCTTGGAAGTACTTTGTTTTTAAAGTTCAATTATTCAGAGAAATAGTATTAAGACTTTGCAAAGGTTCTGAAAAGAATCCTTTCGGATTAGTAAACATTAAGAAACATACAGACTGAAAATACCCGCGTGCGTTTTAGCAAATGTGGTTTCTTGATCAAGTTCTTAAAAACTAGGTGGCATTTTTCTAGGGTATGTATTCCCAAAGGATACCACATAGGTTTTGTCTTATGCAGCTGCTACAAAGTAGCACACAAATACTGTCCAAAAACACGTAGTTCCTCCCTCTATACGCATGAAGTAAGGAACAGCTACTCTCCCAGCAGTTCCTGCTGCAACAACCAACATACCCAGGTTCTGAGGCTTATGACCCCTGCTTAAAAAGGAGCATATGGCCCTCCTACAGCTGTGCATATGTCTTCACCACAGGAGCACAGCTTCCGTGTGGAATCAGTTTCCTTCTCCCTACACTGTTCCCACAATTAAATAAGATTCATCTATTGTGAAAATACGCGCCTGTCTGACCTTTCTCTACTTCTTTGAACCTTCCATGTCTGTCCAACTGCTACCTCCAGAGGTAGAGGGTTGTGTGAAGCAATCCCAGCACTTTAATCTTCCCTCTTGGCAAACTGTTCTCCATCATCTTCATCTCCCTAATCTCAGGACTGACACTTTATTGTTGTGTTCATCTGCCAGAGTGCTCCAGGATGCAGCAATTTTTAAAAACTGAAATGGAGTTAATGACCTATTAATATCACAGAATTTCCTGTGTTGTCACAGTTGTAAAGTCAAAAAGTTATATTTTGGAATTGGAAAATGACTTGAACCATGCTTTTTTTTTTTCTCACAAAACACAGTGTTAATAGTTGTGCAGATAATTAATATAAAGGTAAACAACTGCAGTATCCTTGATAGAGAACATGAACAGTAGTGCTGCAGAACAAACCCTAAATGTGATGGCAGAACCTTCATTTTGTTGGGTAAAATACATTTGAGTCCATATTTAGAGATAAGTATCATTTTGAGTACCAGACTGTTCTCTTCAGGAACGGTTTAGTCTGGAGATTAAATATTTCTCTACATTTGCCAAATGTGAGCAGCTTCATGCATAGATTCATCAAAATGCCCTTTTCTACAAAGTATGTATAGCTGCATACAAATTGTGTTGCATATATAGATGAGCACAATTTCTTTTTCAATCTGCACTCTTTCTCCTCAAATACAAACTATCACTCTCTGCTCTCATCACTGAATGCTTGCTTAATCTGCAATTTGGAAAGGCTTGCACAAATGAATTTGGGAAAGTCATTGAACTATCACACATAAAGTTTGCCTTTACTTCTTTTTTTTTCTTTTCTTTTCCTAGTTTTCATTTCTTCCCATTTTAACTCAATTCATGTGGCTAAATTCAATATGTCCTTATAGTCTGGAATATATATGTGTGTATGAATATATAAGTATGTATGTATATACATGAAATGAAAACCTACTAAATAGAAGTTGCAGGCTGTCAAACCAAAATTGCTTATGCTTTTTCCACATGAGAATTCTGTTAATGAGTTATGCATATATATAAACTCAAATAAGTGACTTGAATTATAAGAAAGCTTCCTATTCTTTGAAGAATATCGTTCTCCTTGATTTTATGTTCTTTCTCATAAAGAGGAAAAATATGACAATCAAAAAAATTAAAGTCTAAAGACTTCATAGATAAGAAAAAGCTAAAAGTACCATCTAATGAAAAGAGTTATGTGCTATGATTACATTCATTCTGTATCATGTTCTGTGTTCCAGAGGTTGGAATGGACAGTTGCTCCTTCATTAATGAGGTGTATTCTGTCAGGGATTTGTGTATACTGGTATAGGATAAAGCTTAGGGTGTCTTTGTGGAGGAAAGAAAGATAATTTTGCACACCAACGTGTGAGGACAGAGTGGCTTGGAGTGGCAAGTGAGAGTTCAAGGAGTTCTGAACTCACAGTTTTGTGCCCTCCAGAGCTTTGAAGTAGGATGTAGACAAAGACGTGTTTCAGGTATCTCTCCATTCTTCAATACTCTGAGATTTCAATACTCTACTTAGATCCAGCCTTTCACTTCTATGAAATGCAGGATCATCGCTTCCAACCTGACATCTCCATTGGTAGCAGTAGACAAGCTGCCTAGTCAGCAGGGCCTGAAGGCCAGGTCTGTCTCCTGAAAAGCCATTAATCCAAAGGAGATTCCTTTTGTTAACCATCTCTCACCTTAGCATGGTTAAGCAGTAGCAGTACCTACCTCCAGGTGCATATCGTACAGCTTTGCATTAAACAACCGTTTCTGCCCTGGTGAGGTAATCGTCTTTAATGGATAAAATCACAGTCACTCCTGATTTTAGTGAGCTTTCTGTATTTCCAGTAGGTGAAAAATGATTGTGTCCAGCATGATTCAGTTTCTGACTATGTCAGACCAGAAGCAAAGCCTCTGTCTGCGATGGAGGCATTTAAGATACGTTGTCAGTTCTATATGAGCATTTGCAAATCTAGAGGCAAGGCTTTGTCCAGCCTGCTCTGAGTGTGAAACTCAAGACATTTCACCTATTTTTTTTTTTAGCAGCAACAGCAAGCAGAAGTAGTAGAAGTGTGAAACTGTCAAGCTTCTGACTTAATGGTAACAGAAACTGACATTCTTACACAGCAAGTTGTATTTCAGGATACCAAAGTAGTTTAAAAAGTAAACATAGAAGTTGCTCCCTAGGGTAGTGGACTCTAGCTATCTCTGGAAAAGAAAGCAGAAGCCCTTTATTACATACAGTACAGCTTCAAACTGCTATTTCAAGAAGAAAATGAAAAATGTCAGTTTTCACAGATAAAGGAAAGCTTACAGTTTCGACCTCACAACTAGGTAGCATTGAAATCCCATCAGACTAAAAACTTTCCCACTGAAACGAGAGAACAAATGGAAATATGACTGAGTCAAGTTATAGTCACAGGTCCTGATTTGGCTAAGCACTAATTGAAATTTCCATTTTCCTAGCCAGATATTCATTCCTCTGCATAAGAAACTTTAATCTCTTTAACAAGCTAATACACAAGCAGCTCAGGTTTCATTTTGCAAGCCCTAGTCATCCTTTCAAAAAGAAAAAGACTCTCTGCACCTCCAATAAAGACGACACAATGAAATTGTTTAAGGCCCTAAATAACCAAAAATGGGCAAATTAATCCTAAATATCCTCTCCAAGATGGCAATGTCGAGTGCCTAATACTGCCAAAGCATGAACATCGGTTTGACAATATTTTGGTGGCCACTAATGGAAAGAGTGTAACCTTATCTTATAATAAAAACATCTTTTCCATCTTTCAGCTCTTTGACTCAACCACCAATACCACCTTCTCTGAGTCACAAGGGTTGTTGCTTGGGCACAAAGAAAATAAACGTTCATTCCTCCTTGCCTTGTTCAGGTACATCCTCTTTTCAGCAGCACCTCCTCATGCTGATATGTCTGCTCTTACCGTTTCAAGCATCTGCAAAGGGAAGGACGGGGTCCCCAGCTGAGACCTGCACCAGTCTGTGATTATCCCCTCACTCCTGTCGGCTGTGCTGACACCTTCTAGGCACAGCACGTAGCACACATTGACTTCTCACCAGGATTTCTGCATCTTCCTACAAATGCCTCTAAACTTTTGACATTAACTATAGTCATAATGAGTAATGGGAAGTAACTATTATACATTTTATAGAATTCATGGAGCATATATTTGCTTTTGGCATGCAGTCCAGCAGAGAACTGTGAGATTAAGTAGTTACATCTTGCAAGCTGAGAGGCCCATTTGCTGTATCTTTAATAAACATCATGGCTTTGAGTGTATTTAAATTAATATAATTTGTTAAATCTTTCTGTACAGAAAATCAATTTTACTAGGGTAGAGACAAAAAGTTAATCAAGCTTAGTCAGAAGAAAATTGGCCTTTTCAATTTTGTTTACAGAAAAATAACCCCATACACTTTCAGCAAAAAGAAAAATCAGCAGCTGAGATTGTGAGGTGAAACCTCACTGAGTTGAATAAAAGATTTCTTAAAAGTCAGGAAGACTTGACAGGTTGTTTACAGTTCTTACTGAAGTTTCTCGAATTACACAGGGAGTTACAAGTACAGCTTCTGTTCACACTAATGGAATGACAATGAAAAGGCAGCCCTTCAAGCACTCTGAGGAGTTCGTGCTGTGAAAATATCCCTCCCAAATTATTTTGGATTATGTCATACGCCCAAGGCAAATCGGTAGTTTTCTGTGATCACTACCAAAGTCCTGATGTAAAAACATAGACATAAAACAGTCATCTAAAGGGCAGAACTCCCCCTGAAAAAGCAACCCTTGTCCTGATCTCTCTCTGCAGTTTTAGCTGAGCAGTTGTGGTGGAGAAGAAGTATTAAGACTTTTAAGTGGCTTCATTTTGCCTTTTGAAGAAATTATGAGCCAGAAATAGGTACTGGCAGGGACCAAATCAGAAAGAGAGCAGAAGCTGGGAATAGACTTTCTGACTGTCTGTTGTAGGTGGTCATGAGTAACTCACCAGAAGGTATTCCCAGCTGGTGGAACACACCCTTATAATTATTCTTTCAATAGCAAAAGAGATACTTTTTTTTTTGTATGCCTCCACTTTTTGAAGTTTTTCAAGGCTCTACATTGACAGTTCATGTAGGAATCAATTTATCCACTGCAGAAGCTCATCCCTGAATTAAAACAGGGCAATAACAGAATGGTAGATGAGAACAACCTCACAGTGGCTGGAGAGGACGTACATTGTAGGACTTCCTTGTCTCCCTCCAGCAGCTGGAGCAGCAGTAAGAATTAGGCCTTTTCTCTCCTAGGATGACATCTCCCTATTTACATCAGTCACTTTCAGAAGCTACATTAACATAATCTGAACCTGACTAAACACTGGACTAGTTGCCAAAGCCTTTCTCTGCAATGATGCCATGCTATTTCTTGTTTAGTTAGAAATAAATAAATAAATACACATTATGTCTCGGAGGAATGGGCATTCTAAACCACTTTAAATTTATATATAACCTTGATGGTTTCTGGTCTGATACTCTAGATTCATAGCAGTGATAAGACAAACCCAGACTACGGCTTTGCAGTTAACACTACTTTTATATTTTATATATGCAAAGCAGGGGGAGGTGGAACTCAGAAAATAATGAGTTTTGCATTCAGCCACTGTCTTCTGTCAACTTGACTTCTGTCATCACTCTGCCTTTAATCAGGATTCACATTATTGTCTCTCCTCAGATTACCTTTCTAACTTTTTCAAATCATTAAAATAGAAAGTCTAAAATTGAACTTCAGAAGACATACCTCTATTTATTTTTCAGTATTTCTTCCTTCCTTTCACCAGTCACTGCAAGTAGACTGCAAAGTCAGAGTTAATCCTCCTTGTTCCTTTCCCCTCACATTCATACCTTCATTTCCATCTTCATAAATCCGCTCATCTTTTAGAAATCCATCCCTTCCTTCCCTTTACTTTTCTTTGCATTTTCCAGACTGGCCCAACTTTCCTTCTCAGCATTCTCTTCTGTGCACTAGTCTACAAATATTTAAGCCTTAATTTACTTTTGCAATATTTCCATAACATCATAATCTTCTCCATTTTTTTTGTAGTCCCTTGCTTTACTCTGATTCAAGTTCTGACTCTGTGTCATCACTTTGGAATTTCTTCACAATGCCCTTTTCACACTGATTATGGCTCTCACCTCCATCTCTATTACTGATCATCACCCTTTGCCACACTGAGTCCTTTATGAGGTGCTTGGTTTTTGCCTTATAACCAGTATTTTGCACCTTTTGTCCTTCTATTTTTACTTTTTTTTCTTTTATGTGCAGCAGGCTAAATCATTCATTCCTTCAGAGTTCTTCATGATTTATATTTTGAGGCTGCTATTCCACCAGCAGGCCTGTACATATAACAACTTCCTTCAAAGGAACCTATACTAGTGAACCTGACTTAAAAAAATGCAATTCACTTTTTCACAAGTTGTTGGAGAGTAAATAGCAGCCATACACTTAACAAAACTCCACCAATGCTCAAAGCCTCACTGACAATCACTTGCTTGGTAGCGATGCAGAGGACAGATGTTCAGCTACAGTCAGAACTGGACCTGTATTGACTTTTTCCTTGAGACTCCAGGTCCCAGTAGATAACTAAACTGATTCTGTATACATGACAAGATCATAACCCCAGAAGTCAGATATACAATAATTGTAATTATTGCCTCCAGAAACAACATTCTAGCTTTAGCCATAGTGAGTTCAGTAGCTGTATTAAGCTCATTTTTGCAATTATGATTCTAGGGACAAAATTTCCATGGATGGGAAGATAAGCACTTCTGAGTGTACATTTCACTTGCCTTTCAGAGGTGCAATGTTGATGAGCAGTTTGATGTTTGTAGCTAGACTTCCAGACCCTTTAATGTTTCTGTCTTTAAACGTTCTCAAAGCCTGTCCACAGGTCCCCCCCTTGACTCGTATCCACCCAGAACAGGGCAGCCCCTCACAACAGCTTCTCTCTTCAGTAGGATGGGTACCGGGTCTCTGTTGTGTGCCCCATGGTATGGCTGGAGGATGTGTAGAAGAGACTGAGGACATAAGCCTACTGGGATAGCCAGCTGTAGTCTGTTCCAAGTCTGTTCTTTTCTGCTTTTAAATTGTATGTATGACCAATATCCTGATCGTACTGGTTTTACTAGCTCGTTTCCAACAGAACAAATTACACACTTATGGACTAACTAAAGGGTCCAATCTCCTTGGATATAAGATCTCCCTATTGTCTCTTTATTTGATCATGTTTTTGAGTAGTATAAAGCAAAATCAGCAGGCAGACTTCATTAATGTATGCTGCTTCAGGAATAGCAATTTTTTAAAATAAATTTTTCATTTTATTTATTATTTAAGAACCTGAAAGAAAGAAACTGTTTAAAGGTCTCTTCCTTTCTCAGTATTACGCTCCTAGGTGCTTGTCAATTTTTAACTACATTTTCAAAGCAGCGTCGGGCGATTCAATCAGCTGGTCTCCATTGGTTGAGAAGTTCTCCTTAAAATCATTACTTTGTAGTATAAATAATAATCTATGCTCTTTCCTCTCATCCATAGTCAATGTCATTTCTTCTAGCTTTTTAGAATACAGAGAGAACAACATCAAAACCAAGGAACTAATATATGTGTTTCTAATCCCTTGTTACAAAGAACTGGTTTCAAACCTTTTAAACTGATATTTGTCTTTCAGATTTCAGAACTACCTTCTTTTCCAGAATCACTGATGTGATTATATTTTCCCCAGACCTTAAACTAAATTTATCTTACAATTAACCAGGGACAAATTGCTGCAGAAGAATAATCAATGTGCTTTTTCACACATATATCCAAGTGTCTCGCAGACAGCCATGGCAGAAGCATCTCCAAGTAACCAAGCAGAGCAGCACCAAGACATAACTCTGGGTGAAGAGGCCCAGTAAATTGTTAACTCCCTGGAACCAGGCTGCTTCCTGAAGTACTCTCAAACTCATCAATATAATAGAAAGAAGGGATGGCAAGTGGGTGCTGTGTGCCAAAGGCCAAAGTCAGGTGTACTTCAGACTTCTGTAGGAGTAAGAAACCACCTCCCTGAGATTGCACTGACACTTTGCTGTCATGACTTGTGAAGGAAAACCAGCCACCCTATTTTTATAAGCCTCTAAAATGCTGAAGTCCCATTTGGGGCTGTCTGCAGCCTGCACAGATTTACCACAGTGCATTAAATTCCAAAGGGGAGAGCTTCAGCATCCCTGGCTGATTTCCCAACAGGTCTGGAACCTTATAGAGAGAACAAGATGTTCAGACAAGAAGTGGAGAGAAGAGCATTATGTCCATAATAGCAACTGAATACATAATGACTAACGATAAGGGAAGAATAAATGTATAGAGCTAAGTGCAAGATGTGCAGTTAGTCCTAACTTGGCTTGCAGACCACTTAGAGCTGAATTCAGTGCCCGCTCTGGCAGTAACACAATTAGTGGTCCAAATGATGCAGCCATGACTATAGAGTCTATAGTTATCATCTACATATCGCATGCCAAGATCATTCACTTCACTGAGAAGAGAATCACAGTATCCAAGTGGCACTGCTGAGCCCTTTCAGTATCCAGGCACACTGCAAAGTAGGCCACTCGGCATGACTATGCTATTTTCTTTTATATACGCTATCCATATGGTAAAAATAAGACCCAGATTTTGCAAAGAGGTCTGTACAGCTCGACTTGGTTTTTTAACTAAACCAGGTCACTGTTTTGTTGATGCAGTTTCATGCTTATGAAAAAAAAATTCTTACACTGAATTGAAGGCACTAACAGTAATGTCAAATACCTTCTTACGTGATTTTCTAGAAGCAGTCATCTGCATATCCTTGTAGCACATCACTATAGATGAAAAATTATACCTGCAGAGACAGAAAAAGACTAAATTAAGACAGGCGGTAAAGGTCCCAGTTGCTGGTATCATTTGTCACTACATGAAAATCAATGATTTTACTTAAAATAAGACAGCTATGTGCAATGCAAAGTAAAGATTCAAAACATAACTTGAGCAATCTCTATATGAGTCTGCTGGTATCTTAAAACATTTTCAGGAATGAACATCCCTACTCATATTATGTTTGAGGCTTCCTGCTGCCCAGCTGGGATCATCTGGGAAAGGTGTGAAAGGTCATACTGGTTGAATTTCCATGTAATAATCTGACTCTGAAAATGTTATCCCTGAAAATCAGGTGAGCAATACAAAAAAGATGTTCAAATATATGTTGTAAGCATACGAAGATAATGAAACCATGTGCATGGATGGGGTATCAACATTATTGTATAGAGCTACACATTTATCAACAGTCACGACAGTTCTTGACTTTGTTTTTTCCCTGCATCCCTGCCCATCTTGGCAG
>KZ505956.1:353452-402189 GCA_002844005.1 Limosa lapponica baueri | reverse complement strand
TTATTTTTGATGACTAAGACTTACTGTAAATCATGAACAATGGGCAAACAATATAGCAGTTTAACTAAGCTGTTCTAAACTTAAAATTCATATAGAAAATAAGCTACCTAATGCAAAAAAAATCACCATTTTGTGACACCTGCATGCCTTTGATAAAATCTATGAGAGGTTTGCCTCTACTCACTGTTGCAATTTACCCTGTGGATTTAAGGGAATTAGATGAGTCATCACTTGTAGAAAACCCATCAGAAGAGTCTTCCTGGGATAAGAAAATCATTAAAAATTTAATAGAGTAGGTTCTAGCATGGACACTTGCTCAGGTGACCACAGGGGGCTTTAATGTTCATTTGAAATAATGAAAGCCCAAAAGAGATCTTCGGAACATGCTAGAAAACTGGCAGTAAGCCAGAAGGGGTTTTTTTAATTAAATAAATATCTTACTATTTTGCAACTAGGAAGTACCATGGGAGTTTTGTATTGAGTGTAAAATAGAAAAAGGAGGAAGTAACGGTGATTAACCAAAATGAAGAATCAACACCTGTAGTACTGGTAATATCTTAAGGCAAAGTTTGAATAAAAACCTAAGGGAGTTGGGGAAAAGGAGAGAACAAGTGAGAGAGCAAACTGGTCTCTGACGTTGTATCTATACTGCTAACAACCATGCCCTGCAAGAAAGCCCCTTTAGCTCTCAGGCGGGTTGTAACAGGACAATTATGTCTGTGCTGCTGAAGGCTACGTCTGGAGTTCACCGATCACAGCCGCACTGCATAACCCTTGCCTTGGGACCCCACATGCTCCTTACCTCTGGAGTCTTTCTGTTCAAATGCTTCAGTGTGGCAGCTTGAAACACTGAGACTGGTGTGGGTCTTTTTGAAGTGTTCAATGACTTAGGGTGCAGTAAACAGATATTAAAGGGTGAAAAACCAGTGGAGAGTCTATGGAGCCAAACCTGGTGCAGGTTTACCCGCACGTCTATACCATACGTGTATACATAAACCCACCTTATTTTTATTGGAGTAAACAACCTCCACAACCTCACCTGAGTGTGTTTGTCTCAGAAGGAAATAGCTGACTCGGTCTAAGAGAAGACGTCAGAGTTAATTAACTGTTACGCTAACACTGGGAGATCAGGACCCAAAAATGCCTTGGAGAGCTAGCTCATCTGACAGGGTAAAGGAGTTAAAAAGTCAGGAGTTAGAGAAACGGAGAAGGATGCAACCGAAAGAAACACCTGATTAGTTCAAGAATGAACACACATCTCTAGAAAATTAACATGCAAATCACCTCCAACATAGAAAAGTTTGGCTTTAATGCCTGTAATGGTACATTTAGATCAGCTGTTCTTCACCCATGTCTAGCTAGACATTCATGATTCTTTTTTATGTGTCTTAGAGAGTGTTTTATTTAAATAGAACTATGATTCCAGGCAATGGCTGCTGACTGATCATCTCAGCAGGCTGAAAAGGTTATATTTGGACAGGAGTAAGTGAAACAGATATGAGTCTGGGATACTGTAGGCCTTGAGAATCAGTGAAAAAAAAGCTGAACCAATTCATCCACAAGCAGGTGGTCTTGCCTAAACATTTTTCCTCTGTTTTCTGGACGAATTGATCTGGACAGATTGATAAATTTCAAAATCATCCTTGCTAGCCTCACATCGAAAGGTGAAAGGATGTAATTATCTATCTTTTAAACTATGACATATTAAACAGAGGAAGGAAGTATTGGTGGACCTAGCATCTCTTTCCAATATGGACGGGACGGTAGAACTCCTAGGGAATAACTCTGGGCCTTGCAGCTGCAGTATGACTTGTGAGAAGAAAAAGTAGGTTTTTCACCTGAGTTAAGTTCTGCTTGTCTGTTTTGTAGGTGAAAATTAGGTCTGCAAAGTGAAAACAACCAAGAATTTATGCTTCTGCTTGAGTTACAAATCCAGATATGAAAAGGTAAAAATAATCAATTCTCTCATCCCACCGACTGATGTTGCCAAACTGTTGGCACATGCATTGTTGGTGCAATTTCCACCTCCATAGGAAAGCTACACTATTGACCCTTATTTCTTCTTGTATTTCCTCAAAAAAATACCTTGTATTTCCTCAAAAAAATAGCCAAGTTTCTTGTATATTTTATACAGTTGTCCTGGAAAGTTAAATTAAATTACACTTCTGAAGTATGATGAGGTGGTCAGGTATTATGTCCAAGCATTATTATTAATTATAATTATTATCATTATTATTGTCACCAGACTTTAAAATTTCTGAAAATCTTACTGAATAAAATATTTCAAAACATATTCTTCCCATCTGCTTTTGTCCCTCACAAAGAAAAAAATATTACCAAAGGTCACTTGACTTCATGGGACAGGAAATGTTTGCACTCTTCAGCGTTACGTCTTTCAGGTGAAGCAGTAGAAATATTTTCTTTTGTCTTCCTCCTGACTATTACGCAAAAGGGGCAATAGATTTTTGAAAGGGTAGTGGGGTAATCTGGATCCTGTGGCCAGTGTTTCTTTCTCAGGGTGTGATACCTGAAGCAGTATGTGATATATAATAAAGATAACTACAGGCTGCTACTTATTGTTCCTTAGTCTGTGACTGTGGATTCAGCTGAGGGAAAGCAGCATGAAAAAATATTTTAATTAAAATTTATTTAAAGTAATGATCTACTTTAACCAATCGTGTGGCACTTCAAAGTACTCGTCCAACCTCCCCTTGAACTATCGTATACTTTTTGCACTCACAACATCTTTTGTCAAAGAGTCCCACAAGTCTATGACCAGTGGCATGAGAATCCAACCCTTAAATGCTATAAGGCTATGACTCCTACTAGCTTCACCTGATGGTTAGTATCTAAGTATCTAAGCCACTCCAGCTGGAGGAGTTTGAGGCTTTACAACCATTTTTCTATATAATTCTGTCAGCAGAACAGGGAATACTTTTTTAATGATATTTTAAATACTCAACAAATCATTTCATTTTAAAACAGTTGATAGTTTAACAAATGTATCCATTGCAGTCTTCTGTTTGGCGAAGCAATCAACAGGAGTTTTTATCTAGGATTTTTCTTTACTAACATTTATTCTGCAACTTTTTCATGGAAATGTATTACAGTTTCCATGAATCCCTCATTACAGTAGCTATTTCAAGTATTTACTCTTTCTGAAGGACTCTGTGTGCTGCTTCCTTATTGAACATTTATGAATAGGAACAGACCTTGAAAGATATTAATGGTATAAACAGTTATGCAAACACATATTTGCATGAACACTTCTTGCCCATAAAAGTATTAATATTTCCTCTTCACAAACATTCTTGAATAAGTGAGGAAGAATTCATGTATGTGATTATAGAAAGAAATAAAAGTGGAAATCACTGCAATTGATGGTTTTTATTCGAATTCATATTTTCAAATTGTTTTTTAAACTGTCATATTTTTAAAATTGAAAAGGGGAAATTATTGTCATTTATTTTGACCCACAGGATACCAACAATTTCATGAAGTATCTTGTGAATCATAACCATTTTACCAGTATGCAGTTCCCAGTATCCATCACAATAATAATCCTTAAACAATAGTAACAATAACCCTTAAAAATCTGCAATTTCTGAGAGTGTCAAGGAAGTTCTACTTTGGCAAACCACAAATTACATTATAAAAACTGTATTGAATTATATCAAGTATGCCATATACCTTTTATAATCTAATCACTTACTGAGAGATGTAGAGTATCATTTCATAGCTGGTGTTCTAAATAATGATACGAAGTTTGTAGTATATTCAAGATATAATCTGATTTGATAGGTGATGCAAGTAATTTGATAAGAAAAGTGATTCAGTATTGGAGATATCTGATTTGATAGATAATTGAGTGAAGGATGAATATATTCTAGTCACAAAGAGAAATGCAGGCTAATTTGCACATTCGTCTTGCATATCTGTGGGGTATTTGAAAATTTTAAAAGCTATGTAAGTTTTATTTTGTTCTTAAAACTGAAGGTTTTTTAATCACTGTTTACATATTGAATTTTTAGTCACTTAATAAAATAACCAATCTTAACATTTACTATATTCAGGTTTAAAGCTACATATGAGGTAATCAAAATAAACTCTCTCATTTTGATTCTTGGGCTAGAAAAGTTCTTGTTGAGAAGTTGTGGCAGTCCAGTTCCCGCTGACTGGAAAAGAGGAAACATAACCCCCATTTTTAAAAAGGGAAAAATGGAAGACCCAGGGAACTACAGGCCAGTCAGTCTCACCTCTGTGCCTGGCAAGATCATGGAGCAGATCCTCCTGTAAACTACGCTAAAGCATCTGGAAAATAAAAAGGTGATTGGTGACAGCCAACATGGCTTCATTAAGGGAAAATTGTGCCTGAAATTTGGTAAAAAAAATTGCTTTCTATAATGGCGTTACAGCATTGGTAGATAAGGGAAGAGCAACTGACATCATCTGCTTGGACTTGTGCAATGCATTTGACGTTGTCCCACATGGTATCCTTATCTCTAAATTGGAGAGGCAGGGATTTGACTGATGGACCACTCAGTGGGTAAGGAACTGGCTGGATGGCCACACTCAGAGAGTTGCAGTCAACGGCTCGATATCCAAGTGACAAGCAGTGACAAGTGGTGTTCCTCAGGGGTCGGGATCCTCAGGGCTGAGTGCACTTCAGCAAGCTTGCTGATGACACCAAGCTGTGTGGAGCAGTTGACAAGCTGAAGGGAAGGGATGCCATCCAGAAGGACCTGGACAGGCTTGAGAGGTGGGCCTCTGCAAACCTCATGAATTTCAACAAGGCCAAGCGCAGTCCTGCATGTGGGTCAGGGAAATCCCATGCACAAATACAGGTTGGGCAGAAAATGGCTGGAGAGCAGCGCTGAGAAGGACTTGGGGCCTACAGGAAAGATGGGGAGGGAGTCTTTATCAGGGCATGTAGTCATAGGACAAGGAATAATGGTTTTAAACTGAAAGAGTGTAGATTTAGATTAGATGTTAGGAGGAAATTCTTTACTGTGAGGGTGGTGAGACACTGGAACAGGTTGCCTGGAGAAGTTGTGGATGTCTCATTCCTGGAAGTGTTCAAGGCCAGGCTGGATGGGGCTTTGATTAACCTGGTCTAGTGGAAGGTGTCCCTGCCCATGGCAGAAGGTATGGAACTAGATGATCTTTAAGGTCCCTTCCAACTCTAATAGTTGTATGATTCTATGAAATGCATCCATAAATATTATTATAGCCCAAAGGACTAATTCTGTTCAAAAACTTCAGTGTTACCTTAGGCAGGGTCTTTTTCAGTTTAAAAAAGCATTAGTTTTTGTTAGTTATATTATACTGCAATAATATTTAAATTTCATAATTAAGAAAAAGAAAGAAATGGAAATAAAAAACTTACTTTAAATGTGTAACCCTGTGTCTCAGTTTATGAACTCTTTTCCTTAGCCAATGCTGGTCCATTGGGCTGATCCCCGCGAGGGGCCCATTCAGACCACTGACTTTCTTTCTGAGGTATAATTATGAGAAGATAGGTGCATGGGAAGGCTCTCCTAGCAATAAAGCTGAAGAGACACAGTGTTTAATTCAGAGAATAGAAAGACAAAATGGGCCATGATAGAGAAAGTAACTAAGGAACTTGAATTACTATTTTTTCATAATAGAGAAATGAAGAGACTTCAGTGAAACGGAAAGGTAGGAAAATGCATGCTGAGAAGTGAAAACATCTGCACAATTAACAATGGGGTGAAGTACTATGGAGACTAAGATCTTACCAAGGTCAGCAACAAACATGTATATGGACAACATGAAATCCATGAGTTACAATAACAAATATTAAAACGCAGGATCTGGAAAAAGGATAATGATTCTTGTACTTGAGCACATCTGCTAGCTGGTGACCAGTAAGCTTTTTTCTTATGGGAGAAGAGAAGGACCCAGTGTCACTCGGGTTCTGCAGGGACACTTGCATTCCTTGGTAAGCACATATTGTGTGTTGTGTAGTCAAATTTCAGGCATAAAAAAGACCCAAGACTGTGCTAAACTCACCTCACAACTTTAGGACTCATATTCCATCAAAAAAATTGATTGAATTGGCTTAAATTTTGGCTTAAATAGTAAGGATAATGGATCAATAGTATTTATTTATGCTTGCAGTTCCCTAAATATCTGTTCTTAGTTCAGTGAAAACTTCAAGGATGCCAGAGGTTGTTCTTCAGACTGTTGTGCATGTGTCTATATAGCTTTATGCCCACACATAGTCATCTCGAGATAGCTCACAACGACTCAGGGTTCTCACATCTGGGGAGACGAACCTTTTCTCATTTTTCTCACAGCGTTGTGCTGACTGTTTCAATCACTTCAGTAGAACGTAGGTGAGTTTAACCCAGAGTTTCACATCAGTCAGTAAAACCTTGAGGAAAGCACTCCAGAATGACATTCAGACTGCTACACACCATTCATCTGCAACACAACATTAATATCAACACTGTATTAACACTAGGCTGCCAGCGAGTATATGTAATGTAGAAATTCATGAAGACATCTTTGCATGTAAAGGCCATTGTGTCAAAAATCTCCAAGATTTTAAAAAACATGTGTTTTCATTTCCTGTTATGAAACTGGGGCTCACATTGGTCTAAATTTAAGTACATGAGAAATTTTGCTTCAGTTCATTGGGGAGAGAGATAAAACAATGCTAACTGTTTTAGAAAAATGTCCTTCCTGTCTTTCTTTCTTGTACACTTATATTGTCCTTGTCTAAGTGTAATTTGCATTTTCTAAGATCAATATAAAAACATTCTGTGTCTTTTCACTTTTACACAATGAAAAGATGCCATAGTTTTTATACTTTATATTACCTCATGACACTTTTTTCTTTGTGGAGCATGATTATGTTTTTAGTTAAATTTATGATAAGGTAGTGTCATTCTATTTAATTCCTTAGATGCCTTTGCATTTGTGTGAATGACAGGAGAATGAAAGGCTTCCTAATAGAGTACTATCCCGTGATAACATTATTGCTCTAATCTAAAATATTTGGCTAATTTAGTATGTGTACAATCTTTATTAAAATACAAGAAGCAGACATTATGCCTGACTTCAAAAAAAACCGGCAGACATATTTTGTGTTCACTACTTGATGCCAAGTCACAGGCACTTGTCTAAGGGAAAAAAAATGTCAGAAATTTGTTTTGCCTGTTGTGATCAACAGCAGCATGACAAGAAAAACTCCAGAGCTTTAATATCTGCTGAGCAGTCCTACCAACTTCAGTGCAAAGTACTATACAAATGAGAAATGCGTGAAGACCTTGGAGTTGACTGTGAAGTTTTGGGACAAATCCCCAGCTAGTTTAAATCAGAGTACTTCTGAGATCAATGGAGAACTGCCAGTTCAAGTCCTGCTTTCTGACTTCAGGAAAACATGACAGCCAATATAATATTATTAGTTGTAGTAGTAGTAATAGTAGTAGAGGTAGCAACTACTGTCACTATTAGTAATCCTATTACTACTACTCTTATTATTGTCTTGTTCTAAAATAAGATTGTAAGTGCTACAAAGAAAAGTACTATTTAAGGTACCAAATTAAAGCATATTCAGTTTATAAATTTTTACACATGCTCCATTGAAGATAAGGGACTACTATGCAGCAAATTTAAGCTTATTGGCAATAGTCTCACTTTTTATATAAACAATTTATTAGTTAACCTCCCTTCAGACATCTCTGTCTCACAAACTAAAACTACTGGATTAAGTTGTTAAGTAAACCCCTCTGAGGGAAAAAAAAAAAAAACAAGAATAAAAATAGCAGTAAGAGATAAAGAGTTAATTCCCCCTTCAGCAAATAGATCCAATTCTGCTTGTACCTAGGTCACAAACTGTCTTGTGCAGCACAAACACAAAGAAAAGAAAAAGATAATATATTTTAAAATGTATCTTTAAAATGTAGAAGTAGATGATAAGTAAAAGTTTATTGCTGCAATCTGGTTTTTTTTATACTATGTCGGAATGCAATTCCAAACACCATATGATTACCACATGGAGTTTTTATGATGGGATAACGACATCACCCTCAGAAGCACATCTGTGTTAAGTTATTTCATATCTCATTGTGTATAATTTTTCACTGCAGGCTGTTGGTGAACATCATATTGACATAGCTTCAAAAACCTGAATAAAGGTCTTGTGGTATAAAGCTTAAGGAAACCAGTAAGTGACAGAAGAGGCATGGCTAGGGCCAGTTCCTATTTCTCATCACTCAGCTCCATACCTTCCAGCTGCTCCTTCATTTAAATGGCACCCACACCCTTTTTTTCCCTATACATGTTTCCTACAAAGACCGTAGCTCCCATCACAGACCTGCTGTCATATAAGCTGTCCTGTGTCCTCATGCAGAGCCTCAGCTCCTCCTCTCTATTTCCCAGGCTATGTGTGTTTTTGCATAGGCACTTGAGGTGGGTCCCTTTCTGACCCGTCTTCTTCATCCTGATGGATCCTTATCTTTCATTATCTTGCCTCATGTATTTAACACCTCTGACCTCCATTCACTCAGTTAATTACAAGATGTTATCACCAGGCTCCAGCATAACACAGTTAAATGTCTCCTCAACAAGACGGCAAGCCTCTTGGCAAAGATGTCATTATTTGACTTGGTCAAGTGGATCGCACTTCTTGCTAGCCCCATACCTATATCAGGTAAGAGATGTCAAGCTACCTGGGGCAGAACTTCTAGAGCATCTGAGGATCTGGAAGAAAAGACTATAAAAGCTCAAGAGTGGCTTAGGAATAACTTAGTCACGTTCTTTGATCTCTTCTTTCTGGTTAGTTGAAAACATTGAAAAGACCAATCTTCATAGCGCTTCGCTACTTTCTTTTCCTTTAGCCAGGCAATGAAGAGATGTGAAAAAAAAATAAAAATTAGGGAAGACAGTAATCTAAGCTTTTTGAATTCCAAAAAAATAATATAGAAAGGTGAGCTGTTTGAAAATGCAGCGTGGGTTGTTTAGGTGATAAAAGGCATGAGTACATTCTCCGTTGATTTGAACCAGGTCACTGAAGTGCAATGAGTCAGGGTAAGAGGTGCACTCCTCATGCTGTGGGATGCTGACCTAATTAGGGTCAAATGCTACAGTGTGCGAGGCACTGATAGTTTGTAGGTTGGCTTGGAAGCATCTTTCTGCATTCCCTGATTTTCTCTGAGTTTTGGGGGTTTATGCCCAATTAGTCCAGCCCTTGGTCATTGGTAAGTGACACGTTTTGGCACATTTTCTTAAGGTGAACCTAAATCAGAATTGTCTATGCTACATCTCTTAAGTATTTTCAGAGTCAACGCTAACACCTTTGGCCCCTTTCAGAAGTGTTCAGAAAAAGAGAGTAGAAAATAGTATTTTATACTTGACAAAACTGAAATTTGTTGCACAAATCATGTAAATTTTTTTTCCTGCTAATTCTATGCCTCAAGGAAAATCAAATTCTGATCTTCCAATTGACTGTACCCAGAGACAAAGGTACATTCATACACATGCTAACCCAGGAAGCCAGGTCTCCCTTTTCCTCTCTCAGTCTTAGTCCTCAATTTCTTTTTCTGGGGCGGGTCTTTACAGAAGTGCTCTTCTTCATGGCTTCTCTTCTCTCCATTATGATGGTGTCTGCAATTTATATCTGGCACAGTTTGCTGCCTTCCACTCAATACAGGATGTGGATAGGGATAATTTTGCACACATCTAAAGCTATATTTTAACAGTAATCTTATTAACAAATGCAAGACAATTCATAATGTCAATGCATAAAAATTCCATGGGAAAAGATTTGTTATACATATGGAATATATCAAATATAATAAATTTAATAGAAAAGAATCTGAATCCAATTAGGCAATCTGAATAGCATATAATAATAAAATAAATCACCAGTTCTGCTTCCAGTCATAAATGTCCTCTATATTTAGATACATTATCTTAATTATCTTTCCATCTGAATTTTAAAAGAACTATATAGAGAGCAAAAGAATTTACAAGATCTGCTTATGAATTTTTAGTTATTTTGATATTATCAGAGTTTCTTTTGATGTGGTCTGCAAATTCCCTCACTATCCCATTAAACTCAAGCCTGAACCTCAGTTGACACAGCTCAGTTAATTTGTATCATATCATTTACGCTGTGAAGAACCTAATATGCTCTTTTATTAGCCACTAATTATATTTTTAGTTCAAAAGAAGAACTTCTTAATACAAGACAAAAATGTAAACAGTAGGAGACTTACTATGGCAATTGCAAGTACCGATTATCAGAGTTTGGCTGGCAACATTTCATAGTGCCTATTATCTTGGTATTAAAATGCTTTTCAGTGAAATCACACCTGCCTCCTAATGTGCCAAATAGATTTCAAAAATACTTTGCTTTCCTGATAAATGCAGTTTTGTTGGATGCTGCTGCTGCTCCTGCTTGGAGGCAGAGCTATTAAAAGAGGGAACATAGTCTGAAACAGAGTTACACCCATTTTTTGGTAATTGACAGATTGCTCAAACAAACCCTTGGTGGATTTTGTGGTGTTTAATTAGGACACAACGTTTTGCAAACAGAGGCAGCAGTGCACATGGCTACTGTTGTGTTCCAGTGTCTGTGTAGGGAGTTATGTATGAATTTGTGTAGCAGAGGCCAGCCCCAGACTTTGTAGTGATGACTGATGCAAACACTTCTGGAGGGGAATAATCATGTCTCACTGCCCTGAAAGATGAGCGGTCTCTCTCCCACTGCAATTTACTTCCGGGGTTTGATGGAAGTTAGTGAGAGTTTTGCCAAGCAGTAGAGACTGGGCTCAGCCCAGGAAGGTTGAAGGGTGGTATCAAGATGCAAGAACATGGCTAAAATGTCTTTACACTAATATTTCTTTACTTGAGATATTAGTACCTTTCAAATTATGGGAATGTATTCTGAACAGTTATCTGATACATAACAGAAATAAAATCCTGGGCCTAGTCAAGTTAATAGGACTGAACAGAGACCAAGATGGAAAAATGACATAACCCTGTCCTGTTGTGGAGCTCTGCTTTGTCCTTAGGGCCAAAGTCTCCAACCAGCCACAGTGCAGCTCCTGGTATGCAGTCTGGATGCCATGAGAGCAGCATGTTTGGCACAGCAAGGGAAGATGACATTGCTGATGATGACCACTGCACCCTTCTATGCATCCCTTGAGGCAGTTTGGACCATTCTGTTCCTGAGTCCTAACTGAACCTGTCTGAGGCTGTGAACCTGTACCCCAAACCAGGAACAGGGAGACAGATTGTGTTTTTACTTTAAAAACAGAGTGAACTGTGATCTCTGACATTTGGGTCCCCATAAGGAACTTTTTTTCAGTGTATTTTTGTGCAGTTTCTAGATGTCCACATTGCTATGGAGTGTGCTTTCTTGTCTAAAGCTTTTGTGAGAGAGGCAAGCAGATGCCTTTCTCAGGACCTTGCCAGCAATAACATGTATGGTGCTTATAGCAATTGCTTTTATGTACTCTACTGGTTTTTTGTTTGCTGCCTTTCTCTTACATTCCCCCCGAACGCAACATTTGAGCAGTCACTTCCTTCTGCTCCCTCTTTGTGGCTTACTGTCTGTGCCTGTCCCTGGTGAGTCCTGGTGATTTCAGACCTGCAGGACTCCTTCAAAGGGGGGATCTATACATCAGACAAAATGACAGAGGAAACAGCAATGTCCTGTGGCTTAGGAGGTTTAGGTGGGGAAGTAACCTCTCTGCTCCATCAGACCATCCCTACAGCCTGAGCTAATGAGCTATGGACTCATCCTCTTGTCCTGTGTGTATTCTCAGGTATAGGAACTGACAAACCTTGGCAACTGAGAAGTCCAAGCATTTGGGTCTGGCCCCTGTATGAGGTTTCCCTGACAGGTTTCCTCTTTTACAAGAAATGGAGAGAACATAACAAATATGTATGGGGGACTGGAAGGGCCAAGAGTGCTCCAACATTTTAAGGGAGAGATGTCAAGCCCAGGAGTGTGCCAGAAGGTATCCAGAATGAACATGCCCCAAACATCTGTGCTTTTAGATTTGATAAGGAATCAGATTATGAATACAAAAAAGTTTCAACTTCATATGTCATCCTCGGACAGTTTTCAAGGTTGGTCTAATAAAATAAAGACCTGAGATACATCATGCAACGATGTTAAATTACATTACATAGTGAAAAGAACAAATATTTAGTAATTGAAAAATTAACATTGGGTGAAAGAAGGGTCTTCTGGAAAGGAAAAAAAAAGTATATCATCATCTAATAGGGACAACGTCATAATGAAGGAGTATGTGTGGAAATTTTAGCAATTTCTCTCTTCTGTCACGACTTGTAATTTTAACTACAGTTTAGCAGGGCGGTTTTGGTTTCATCTTCTCTATATTTTCTCATAACTTGTGTTTAAAATAAAATGTCATAATTGTGGGGAACAACTGCTACATTTATATAACTAACCTGCAGCACCATCCCTCCTGGTCTGTAGCAGAAATATTCCAGTTTCCTCTATGTGGATCTGAAAGCAAAGGAGGCATTCACTCAGCAGCTGGCTCTACTGCCGCTTGCTGCCAGAGAGAGACGGCATAACTAACAGCTTCTGGGTTCTGTTCCAGCTTTTGCGAGACACTCTTCTCCAATGTTCTTTAACACTGGTAAAACAACATACTTTGCCTAATTTCATTCTCTGAAATAGCTGAACTATTTTGTCTGAATGTTTTGAACAAGATTCTGTCTGATGCATAAACCTACTGTGGAAAATTTCCGTCCAAACATTTCAGTTTTGGCCAAGTCATAAGCGATTTAAAAGAATGCCAGACATCTTCAACTTTATAGGGAATGTTGTCAGCTCAAATGCTACAATTACACCCATCGTCCACATACATAGACATGTATATACACAGACATATACATAGCCACACAGGGAAAAGCAGATCTTGTGGGGAACCTGTGTTGCATTTTTCTCCCAAATCATTTAAAACTGATAATTGTTAACAGTGCAAAATGTGAACTTTACTGCTTTGCAAAGCCTTGACAGTGATGGAAAAAGGCATGAAAAATAAAAAGGCAGATTTTCAGTCAAAAAAGATTACTTTCTTCTAATAGAACACTAAAGTGCATTTTATCAAATATTTTCTATTAATCATGCAACTTCATAAAATTCCCTTAATAACCTTTACTTCTTTTATTGCAAAGTAATATACTTACAGCTATCATCCATCTTCATTCTGAGCTCAAAGAAGAATGAAATTATTTTTACATAGCAATTTTTTTCGGAAGTACTCTGCATATTTCAGCACTGCAGTATTCTACTTAGATTTTAAAGAAAGAATTTGAATAAACCTTTACCTTTACGATCACAAAAAGTAGGAAATAAAAAATAAGAAGTTTGAACATTTATTTTGGAAGATGTCTGTGACTGTTTTCCTAAAGGCACCAAGAAATTGAAATGTTTACTAATAATTTCTATTTAATATTAATCTTTAGTGACATGCTTCACTGAGATTTTCTTTATCTAACCAGGAATGTGCGTAGGATTTATTGTACTACATTCAGACATATTTTTTTTTACATAAATATGGATTAATTGGAAAAAACCCATAACAATTTATCCTTCTTCTTCTTCCTTTTCTCACCTCTCAGGATGCATCCCGTGAATTGAGCATACAGTTCAGCCTTTTCCTAAGTGAGAAAAAAAAAACTGGCTTGAGTGCATGTATATGTATATGCTCACTTGGTTGCAAGAGACTTTATACATCACTGTGTTCAGGCTCTTATTATAAGAGGCATCATGTCATGTTATCCCTTTCATCAAGCTACCCAATATCTGTCATAAATGCCAATATGGCTTCATTTTGATATTCCAAGCAAGGACAACAAGGAGAACCAATTAAAGAGCTTTCCACAAAATGCAGATCTAAAGAGTCTTTAATTTAGTGTTTTCTCTCCTGAGAAATGTTGTGGAGTCCTATTTATTAGATCTAGAAATGACACAAGAATGTCAGTCAATGAAAAATAAGCTCCTGGTGTTTCCTCTGTATGGGTGGTACATCTGAGCCCACGGCTACAGCATCATGGCCTCAGAAATTTTTCTTTTTAGCTATGATGTTGTAGGTAGCACTTCTAGGCAGACAGCAGTATAATAAAGTCTGCTACTGGCCTAAAACAAGAAATTCATAGTGTGAAGTAGATTTTACCATCTGTTGCCTTGCAGTATAAAAATTGGTCATGATTTCATTTTGAACTAGTCTCCTGTTTCTTTCTTACATGTACACTGTAGCTTTACAAATGCTTAAAATTGACATCTTGGGAAGTTTTAACTGCAGGTGCATTATTCAGGAGAAAGGAAAAGAATATGCTCAAATTCTTCATGTTCTTCTGTTAAACCCTATCTCCTAATTGTATTAGAGAGTACGTTGTTGAAATTTTTCTCATCTTCCTTTATAATTTGCATACTCCTTGGGTTTCAGATGTACCTGGTGTTTTATACAAAACATTAATATGCTGTCAGAACTTTAGTAAATTAATAATTCTCTGCACCAGAACAAATGTCTTGCTGTCAGGGATTTTGTTAATCTCAGTTTACTAATATCCCTGGATCATATTCGTTTTCCAGGAAGTGTTTGCATTTCACACAACTGTCTATGTGAACCTTTCACTCTAAAATAGTAGAGATTTGAAGCTTTGACTATAGAGGTAGGCTTTTAAAATGTCTTGTCAGAAAAAGACCATTACAAATCTTTTAGACTTCTTGGAAAGAAGTACAAGAAAAAAATAAAAATTTAAAAAAAAAAAAAGCAAACCAAAAATACAGTTAAACATTTGCAATGTGAAGAATTAAGCTTTCTATTTTAACGTTGTTTCCCTCTCTTCACAGCTTTTAGTGTCCCGCTTGAAAGACTTGTTTCTTACCATAAAAATACTTACTCCTTTTCAATGGGTGGCACAGAAGCTAAAACGAGCTGGAATGTCTGCTCGCTTTCTTATCATCAGAGCCAACAGCAACTTGTAAGCACATTCAATGCAAACAGAAATATTGCAAAGATGGAAAACACCATTTCTTTTTCTAAAGCTGACTTACTTGCAACGTCACTGCTGGGGAAAAGCAAATCTAAGACAGGTCTTCACCAGCCTTAACACACCACCTCTCATGGAGCTCTACCTGTGTGCTACAGGAAAGTAGTAGTAAAGTTTTCTGCAGTAACTTTGCTGCAGTAGAGTCTTCACAGATGAGGGAGTTGGGGACAGACCACGTGCAGTTGCAGTTTCTGCCTCCTGTGCTCCACGACGGGGCTCTGCTGTACTGTGTTGTTATTGTTTGGAGTCTGGGTTAACCTGAAGGCATCATCTTTCTACATAACAGATTTTGTCAGCTGAGACCTGTACTAGCGCCGAACTATTTTAAACTTTGTTTTCTTTAGTCTCTCTGGTTATTGGTGCAGAGAAGTGTGCAGAAGATAACGACTTGCTTTGATAGGCCTGACTTCTATTAAACTGAAGGTGAAAGAAGAAAAAAGGAAAGACAATGAATGGGTGGTGAAAGGAAAGGAGAGGTAAGGATGATCTGACTGAAATAACACAAGCCTCAAATTCCAGGTGCTATTCAAGCCTACAAGTAAGCAGGTAGCACTAGTGGTATCTTCTCTGTCTATCTCTCTCACCCAACCTTTTCATGAGGGTTTTACTTTCCCACACTAGCAAAACCCCAGGGCTCTCAGGACAGATCTCAGAGCCAAAGCTGGTGCATGAGATCTGGGTCTGAAAATTAGGCATGGTGTCTGTAATCATAGAAAACCTTCCTAAATCCTGTTGCTTATCCTTCCTGCAATGGTATCTAAAAGTAGCAGTGGGCAGAGTAGTCTTTCCTTCCCCTTGATTAATTGTTAGTTAGGCCTATTTTCTAGCATGACAATTCTGATCTACTGTTTTCTGATGTAATACTGTTTTATTTTTTTATGGCATAGTCTTTGGATTGCATGAAGAAGTTTTTTTTTCTTTCAATATATTATTTTTTATTATTTTTCTGTCTTTCAGTTTTTCTGATTGTTCCATGCTATATACTATGTAATAAGCTATGCTGGATGTTTCTGAGGGAAAAACTGGAAATATAGGTCCAGAAGCCACAGCTACTGGTTGTGGGAGTCTAGCACCTGCATAAATACATGATGAATCTCAGGTTATTTAGAAAAGAAAGGACTATTTAGTGGACAAACAATAACTGCTATTACTCTTAAGCTACTCACTGACATGGCAGCATAGGTTTCAGAGAAGTCCCCTGTGATGGTCTCTGTCCTTCTGTCAATCTGGAAGTCCACACAAGGGCTCTCAGGTAGGTATTATGGGCACCCAATCCACCTATTGGGAATTTCCAGAGTCTTGATTCTGGACAAAGACAGTCATTATGGGGACTAACTCCCCCTTTCCTAAGTGGTGCTGGGGAGCAATAGCTCTGGCATACCCTACCTGCAGGTGATCTTGCACTGGTCACAGAGAGGGCAAAAATGTGAAAGGGAGGACCTCTTCCTCCTCCCGTCTGCGTCCTGCCACCAGTTTCTCAGTATGCTCTTCTGCTAAAGAATTCTGCTTTTGTGACTGAAGAAACAGCAGAGCAGAAAACAGATAATAATAAAAAGTTGAAATTTTCAAAGGAAAAAGCCCCACTAAATTGTTCTGCTTTTTTGTTCCTCCCTCTCTCTCTCTCTACTTTTTTCTTTTTCTTTAAATTGAAGAAGGGCTCCTGGGCATTCACTAAAAAACTTATATCTGATGGGAAGAATATTGCATTTTGTAATAAATGAGCTGGCAAATAGAAAATTATGCCAGGAGATTGAAAGATAATGGTCTGTAAGCACAGTAAAGACGGACACTGCAATAATGCAAGCCAGTTCTTTCAGTGAAATAAGCGAACGTAATTCCTTAAACTTAACATGGTTTCTGGGTACCATCACCCCAGCCTTCTGGGGTTTCGCATGGTTAATTTTAGCCACTTTCCGTTGCATAACTGTTCCTTTTAGCTTGTGACTCTGGAGTCAACCTGAGGTCAAGCTGCATCCTGCTGGAGGCTGGCATGTAAATCAGTGTGAGACAGTGTTTCCTAACCTAGATTCTCTGGAAGATCAGAAGCAATGCTACACGCTTTCTCTTCTGTCCGCTGCTTCACAGCACATCACTTAATATGCAGTGTATTTTTTGAAATAATCTGTGATGTTCCTTGAATACACATTGTTATTTCTAACTTTGCTGCTGCAGTGAGAAATGTTTCAGTTCACTGAGTCACAAGTGATGCTTTATACCTTCAATACATGGCTGACATGTAGCACATTAAGATATCTATTACATACATGTTAAAACAATTTTATCCATTAAACCAAAAAAAAAAAATAATCTAAATATTTTTTAAGAATATGGTGTATGGCAATGGCAATTAAAATCATCATGAGTAACAACACAGAACTCAACAATCCAGCAAAGTGCTGTCAAGATCTGTTTATTTCTAGAAACCCCTCATTAAATATGTTATTTAAACTGAAAATGTGAAAGAAATTGTGCTATAGGCACATCTTCAAAAATATAGGGAAACAATCAATCCTCTAACAAGGAAATTATAGAGGAATATGACAAAAATAAGAAAACGTTTTCTAAAGCAACTTAGCACATAGTTAAAACAATCATCAAGAAATCCAAATCTTTTAATGTGAAACCTTCCTGTTATTTACAAACTTAGCACTCAAAAATTTCACTTTCAATATGCAAGCAGAAATGTCACCTTCATTTTTCTCCCTGAATGTTATATAAATCATGAAATTATCATTTCCAATTTGGTAAACAAAGCAGACGGCTAAGAGTTGCTGTTGTGATTGATGGTAAAATCATACACAGGGCTCGATCATCTGAAGAAATAAACAAGTTTCCCTGAGAGAAGAAAACCTGAGCTCTTCTTCCTTCTGTTTGCTATTTTGCCTCTGGTTTTGAGTAATGTTTTTAATACTTCAGGATCTGCATTGCTGAATGGGAGGAGATGAACTTTTAGAAGGTGTTGTCTTCCTTAAACACGTATGGGTCTATCCAATGCAATAATGTATACACAATACTTTCATCTTGGTTAGAACAGACTTGCTGTTACAATTGACAGCATTTTGCAGTTACTTGCAGTGTAAAATCCTGAAAATGAACGAGTGTACATCAGAAGTGAACACCTTATTTATGTTCTTTCACACAATTTATGACAGGTTAGGTTAATTCTGCCCTTACTCCTTACTCAAACAGAAGAATTATATGGGAAGAATCCCTCTAGGTTTAAAAGGGATTCCTTTCTCATTCAAGGAATTTAGCAGAAACAATTAGATTTTATTTTGTAGTTTTTCTTCACCATCTTCTTGACCCTCTTAGAGTTCCTTAGAGATAACTGTACATCTTTAAGTGTGCCCATGTTCAGTGATGTGCTTAGGATCCACTTGAATGCAGAGCCTGTAGGGCAGTTCCTCAAATGCTTAAATAAGTCAGAGTTTAAAAAATATTTCCATCTAATAGACTGTGCTGAAGTGGTACATAATTTTGGAACTGAATTTTTAATTTAAGGAAATATTTTAATTTTTGCAACAGTCTGTGTTACCTTGAAGTACATGAGAATTTTGCTACCTTAATCTCATTAGTGAGAGGGGAAGGAGACAACCTTCATCTTCACTACACCATTTAGGTAGCTACCAGCTGTACCTTCAGATGTTCAGGTGCACCAAGGAAGGTCTTAACTATCAGCTATCATGGTGCCCATCTGTGTTCCTGACACTTAGAGCAGCACATACTTTCTGAAAGTCCATTAATAATGCTGATACTTTCTCCCTTTCTTACCAAGTACTTATAACCAAATAGGCTAGGTATGATGAGAAGAGGGAGCGTTTCAAAATCATGGATGGGTGCAGCATGTCATGAAGCATCTGTGAGAGGGAATTGCAGGATGAATGCCAGAAGCATTGCTATTAGTACTTGGATCTGAAGTCTGATCTTGTTCTTAGCATCCTCTAAGAGCACCTTTTAAGGACAATCAAGTATACCACTACCCTTTCTTCTCACCCCTCACAACACTCACTTCTCCCCTTCTTCACATCTGCTCATACACCAGTTCACAACCACACACACTTCTCTGCGTTATGCAGAATCCTGCACAGGTGCTGAGTGAATGCACAACTGAGAAACAGCATTTCCAAACGCTGTGGCTAGGTGAGACCAAGGACAAGTGAAGACCTCATCCATCCTTGTTATGAAGCTCATGGTTTATACCAATGTACCAACATGATGAAACTAATTCTGCTGCTTCCCCGGCGAGATTACTGGGTTTAGCTGAGAATGGATATAAGAGGTATAAGGAAGTTCATGAGACCTCTTCTATCCAGTATATACCACGATAATTTCCCAGTGCTTCCCTATATATTACTGTAATGTACTATTTCAATTAAAGAATAAGGAATAATGCTCATTTTAATAGGAAAATCAGATACTTGCTATCTTGCATTTATGAATAAGGCACAAACAGTTTTGGTAGCTGCAATTAACGTTAGAGTTTAGATACTTTAAAAAGATTCTTAACCTAATTAGCTTTGAAGAATCTCCAGTTGTTGACTTTAATGATCACACATGCAAAATAGCATATCTAAGTCTGACAAAATGTTGTCTTTATAGCTGAAAAATGCTTTTAGCCAACCAGAGAAAATATTGGGGTTTGACTTTTGTGAGGGTTAGCTGTTTTTTTCTGGAGGCAAGAAGTGAAAATATATTTTAACAGAAAATTGTGAATATGCACACTGACAAACAAACAAAAACCATTTTATTTTGGTTTTGCGATTATGAGTTGCTTGACATTTTAAAGTATTAAACTACAAAATTATTGCTTGCAGCAACTATAAATATTTCTTGCCCACTATGTTTCCATGGCAACTGTGCTAATTTATTCAGAGACCTTTGCATTTTTTTAATCTAAGAGAAACAATAGTATCTGTATTAAACTGTTCCTAGATTTGACATTTTGATCCTTTCTGAAAATAAAATATGCCATGAAGTATTTATAGACATAAGATACATTATTGTACAAAAGAAGGAAAAGATGCTTAAGTTGTCTTTTGGTAGATTTATATTGCATACGTTTTTATGCATAGATATAGATACATACAAAATCACCCCCAAAATAATGGTTACGAAGTTGAGAAGGTACTTCTATTCTCAGCCAGTCATAGCCTTTAAACTATCTCAGAGATGACACTTTATGAACATTTTCAGTTATCCTATTCTTCTGCTTTGCAAGGAAAAAAACCCCACCCTCTTTTTTACTTTTTTCAGAGCAATCTAGTCTCTGTATCACTCTTTGCCTTTGTTTTCATTTCTAATGCACTAAATATTTGAGACTGTTCAGAGAGAGGACTAGCATTTACATAACGTTTGTTTAAGTATTTTAGAAAACATATGCGAAATCATAACAAGAAATTGTTTTGCATGTGCTCGTCCTTAAGATCTGATCCTTAAGATCTCCACACGGACAGAGGGAGAAAAGGTATGGCACAAAGATATTTGCTTCCTTTTTCCTTGGAAATGTTCACAGCATCAAAGACTGTCGTAAGTGGTGGCTCGTGTCCGAAGTGGTACACAGAGCCAGATTCCGTTTCAAATACCTGTATCTTACATAAAATTCCTTCTGTTCATGGTGTTCATCAAATGGACTTTAGAAATGATTTTCCCTTTGGTCAGATGCGCGCCACATTGGGAGGACAGTACTGCAAGCCTGGTGCAGCTGGTGCTCATTTTACGTGTACTCTGTGGCTATGTAAAGGAGTTCAGCCTCCAAAGCTGTCAATTAAAAGCTTTGTGGGAGCAGCAAATGCCCTTTAAAAATCAGGCATTTCTCATCTGAACATAAATTTAAGAGTAAATTGATAGGTGTAAAGGAAATAACTTCAGTTAATAGAAGTGTTTTATCCTGAGCTCAGAATCAAATTAAAGGATCCAAAATTTCATTGCCTTTTTATAACCATTAGTATAATGCTGTTTATTTCAGGTGTATTGAAAGATGGATTTGATATTGAAAATCACTGACTGTTGAGAAATCTTTGTACCTGTAGCTTTTGACTGCAGACAAGGGTGTTTTTGAAAGACAGACTCATTTTAATTGAAAATTCAATCTGCATGTCTAATCCCTGGAACCACTGGCAGCTGGTAGCAAATAACTAATCTAAAAAAGTACTGGGGTATTCAAAATCCTTTCTCTAAGAAACTATAATAAACCAGTTAACAACTTGCATATTCATACTGCAAGGGGAGAATATATGTTCTAAGGTTCATCTGCTGCATTTATATGCTCTTCACATGCACATATGTAACTGAAATTTAAAATCTGCATCAATTTACATAGATCAATTGGGAAATTATTATTCAAACTCTGCAATAAAAATATCTTTTTTCTTTCTAATTACTGTAACTATAAAAAAAAAAAGTTTCATTCAGCTAGCAAGGGATAAGATTCTGCATGTGGAATTTCTCATGACTGCAGCAGTTTTAAAGACTGAACCTCCAAACATACTCCCAATGGGGTGCACGTCTATGTGATATTAAACAATTATGAGAAATAAGCCCAGCTGCAGAATGAGACAGTGGTGTTCTACTCAGATGTTATTTGATTATTTGCACTGACGATCACAGTAACATTTAGCAGTCCAGCAATGGTGTTTTGTCACGTCTTGTACATGCATATGCTAAAGGACTCTTTGTCTCCTTTACTTAGTTGATAAACTTGTCAGAGCAAAGACTCACTATACAGGAAAATAGATATCACTATGATCATCAGTTTAAAGCTAGATAATTGAAACACAAAGAGATTAAACAGCGTGTCTAAGGTCATACAGTGAGTTTGACACCAGTTCCCTTAAATTTTACTGTTCTTAACCAAATTAGTTCCCTTGCTGTCTAACACTTTATCTAATAATTGCTTTGTTTATTCTTCAAGTTGAACACTGTCTGTGGATACAGTATGTGGGAAATAATGACAATTTTAGCCAAATTAATTACTCAAGGAACACATTTGTGGTGATCTCGTAATGAAGGCTTTAGTAGCTTTTATATGTACAGCTATAAAAAAACTCACTGGGAGACAAATAATATATAACTTTTCATCTGTGCAAGAAAAAGTTCCAGAGGTATAATTAAGAACTCAATTTGTGACCCATAATTTTTTAATGGTTTTCAAAGAGCCTTGGTTTAAAGTGCGGATCCATCTTGGGGACTGGTGCATGTAAAAACACTTGAAAGCCCTCTTCATTTTCCCTCTTGGACAGTTAATTTATCTTAGGAAGAGGGAACTGGTTTTCATGCTCTAGGACTAGCTTCATTCCTTTAGATTAAAGAGCTGGAAGACCATTCAGATAGACTATCTGCCATGAAGCATACCCCATCACAAAATGATACAAACACTAAGAAACAGTATCCAGTTCAGAAATTCATGTCATAACTTCAAGCTCAGCTAGCAGACCAAGGTACCTTCATGTCCCTTTAGGGGTACAAACTGTAGTTTCATCTTTGTGTGCCTTCAGTAATCAGAGGTAGAAAAAGATACGTATCTGTCAAGTTGTTGCACTGTCTTATACTATCACTTCCCGTGGGAGATCTGAGAGAGCTTCCAGCAAACATCACCATTGATGAACACAGGACCTACTGCTCTGCCCAGCTTCCAAGTTCCCAGAAGTCCCACATGTACGGATCAATTTTAAGTCATGAAAGATACTAAAAAACGCAGAGATGGGCGCAGATTCTGCTCTCAATCCTGTCAGTGCTACCGTCACTCCCTGCAGCGGAGGAGAAGAGAGGATGCTCCCTTGGGATGCTGACGCTGGCTGGCAGCTGTCTTTCAGATGACCAACAGAGATGTCAGTCACAAGAGGCTGCTTTGAGCAAGAGATGGTCTGGCCCATTTAGGAAAAGATACTTCAAAAATGTAAAGGCCTGTAAGTCATTCCTGACACAAGCCTCTAATACAGCTGGTAACAGCTGCGAAAGGAAAACACCGAAGAACATTTCATGTTTTACCAGCTCACATGTTGAAGATATTTGCAACCACCTACATTTCTACTTCTTTCTCCAGTTTTGAAGACAAATTTAATTGCTACTTGGGAAGGACCAATATTTCTAAGCATGCACCAGAGGCTAGAAAAGAAAAAGCACAGCAAAATACCAGTCTCTTTTAACACCAACATTATGAGTAAGGGAGAACTACTATAAAAAAAGAAGAGTACATGCCTGCACTAGACCACTCCTACAGTCTGAACTCTTTTGTACCTTCATTGATCAGCTTTTGATTTGCAGACACCCCCACTAAAAAGGCTTGAGTGAGGGTATCTATTCTTGTGACAGTAGAATTTTTTCCTTTTGTGTCCATTAGCATGGACTGGCTTTTTGGTATAAAAAGTAAGATGTTAACGAACAAAGAACAAAAAACTTTTCAGAATCATTGAGTTTATGGTCAAAAATAATAACGTAAAGCCCATAAAAAGAGAAATGGCCAAAAATGGCAAATGAAGCACATCTAGGGTGCATTCTTTGGGCTGTTGTTCTTCTACTACACAGTGCATGTAGCACATGTGCTTCAGTACTTAGAGGTTCCTGGTTCCCTACAAGTACACTACTGGGGCTGGGGCATGTCCAGGGAAGGTGCAGGGACATTCTCTTGCTACAGAGCCCCATCTGTCCCCAGGGCACTGCAAGATGCTGCATGGGGGGGCGAGAAACTGGTGCAATGCTGCAAGAAAGATGAGTAGAGAAATACAGCACTTGCAGATATGACTGACAGGCAGCTAGCTTTATATGACTGTGGCTAGTTTTATACGACTGTGGCTAGTTTTATATGACTGTGGCTAGTTTTATACAACACAAATTAAGTTATTGTTTGATAGCTATTAAATGTAGTGTGCATTTTCCTTTGCTTTTTATACAGAAAGAGGTATCATACATATGTGCAATTTGTGCATGTAAACAATTTTTTTGGAAGCAGAAGAGAGGACTGAAGACATCAGTAACAAATATGCCTGATGTGTTTTCTTTTCTCTCCTAAAGCCTCTCACTAAAATATTTCCTCATCCTGCCAATCAAGTCAAAGTAGTGATGTTGTATGGAAGAAATCAACAAAACAAACCATAACAAAGCTGAGAAGAGGGAGTTTCCATTGTAGTATAGCCTGTCTTTACCTGCTGTGCTGAACAATAAGCTAAAAGCACTAGAGAAAATTCAAATAAGGGTGTTTGGGAGCATCACCTTTGGGTGTCTTTTACCTTTATTCTTCCAAAAGATTGTAAAGTCTCCATCACCCTATCCAAATTCTGCTCTAGTCACAGTTATAGTACAATACATGACCTACAAAATAATTTTTAAAAGATCTTTCTGCTTGTGCTCTGCTAGACTTATTGCTGCCCCAGATATATGCTGCAGGCCAGAAAATTGTTTGTCACAACAGAAAGCAAGCAATTTCTTACAAATGCTACTATGAGCAGATGCTTACCAAGCTTCAGGTAACCCCTGGTCTCTAAGTGTCAAACTGCAAGCAGGTCTGACTTGAACTCTTGATTAATCCACTCAAAACAACAGAAAAAATAGATTTTCTGATGCAGTTATTCTGAAATAGGAAGCAATAGAGCTATACAAGCACTCTTGAACTATTTTTTCTTCTCTCCACCTGTACACATGGCTCTGTGTGCAAAGGGGGAGTAAAAAGTCACACACTGAGATTATCAGTTATTTTCAAATACTTGTAAAGCTGCATATATGACAGGAAAGAGGGAAACATAAAAAAATAACATAGGACAGTAAGGTAAGCATGCATGCTAGTTTGCTAGAGGCTCTAAAGTGCAGAACTGTTTTGCAGAGGGTAGATAGATGTGTGGAAGAATCAAGGAGAAGAATGGGGTGCAGAGGAAGGAAAAGATTTGCCATGGGTTTGTACAGGCCTAATTGAGATTTCAGTGTAATGAGAGATCTTAATGTCAAGGGAAGCATTACAAATCCATAAAAGTAAACCTATACAAGCAATGTTGCAAAACTGAAATAGCTGTGCACGTCCCAGTGCCTAAATGAAACCCCAAAATAAGTTCCTGTGCCTATATGCCATATATAACACTATGTGCCATGGAGAGTCACCTATCGGTGTACCTTTTTGAGATTTAACAAAAGAAAGGGAAAAACCACAGTGAAATGAGTCACACTACAGAACCTGGCAGGGAACAAAAGGAGATCCATTTTTAAAGGGCATGAAAGTAATTTTTCTGAATTCCAAACTGGGCTAAGGACAAGAATTTAGAAACAAAAACCCCAAAGGATTTTCAGGGTATACTACTGAGAAATTGCGCTGAGAAATGGATTGTCCAAATCTTGTCATCACAGAACATACATACGTCCAAGCTAGTTTCTCTACTGCACAGACGTGATATAAGCATACTAATACTAAGACAGTGTAACTAGTAAATAAGCCCAATATTAGTGTTATTATGTGGTACTTCCTACATGCTATCTTGGGCTATCAACCACTGATGCTTAATGTTTTTCAGGGGAGTAACGACATTGAAATCTTAAGATTTTCCCGCATCTTTGCAAGGTTATTGGTGGTTATTGGTAGTGAGCCCTTTTAACTATTGTGCCAATTTTTCTTTTGAGTTCCAGCCATGAATATTATTTGAATTGTAATATAGAAACCCATGCTGGTAGTCTCTTTACTATACACTGTTTATTAAACTGCATATAAATGTGTTCTTCTAAAATGCCCATTTCAGTGCGTCACCTTCTCTTGTGTGAGAGTAACTCAGGCAATATAGTTAATGTGTTCAAAGGTGGTTGAAATCAATCCTAACGTACCTGGGTGACTTACAGGATTGTGGACCAGGTCCCAAATTAATCATTGCTCAAAAAAAAAAAGGAAAAAAGTGCAATAGACTTTTCAATTTGAAAGACGTGAAAGATGAAATAAATCCTCCAGCCTTTTCTGTGTATACTTCTGAGCCCTGGCAATGTCCAACTTACATATTAGGGGATATATGTCACTCACATACCTTGGTGTCCTCAGAATAGAAATGATCACATGACCAAGCCTGATTTAATAAGGCTTTTTTCTCTAGATTCTGAGAGAAGCAGTATCATGTTTTACAATCTGTGCCGAAAATCAGGTTACATATAATGTATATTATAAAGATATGGTTTTCTTTTTCAAAATATGAAGTAAAATGAATGCTACATTTTAGTACTCTTTTTTTGTTAGTTCTGTACTAATGTGTGTATGAGAGAAGGTTATTTTTTTTGGTAACATCAAGTATTTAAGTACCTGCACTTCAACATTCTTTCTTCAGTGTTTGACTCCTTCCTCTGTTCAGGTCTTTTCTAAATATCCATGAATAAACCATGTTACCCAGCTCAGTATTTGATTCTGTACTCTGTAAGAAACTCTTGTAAGTATTAAAACTAAGACACCTATGCTCAGTTCAATCTAGCCAAGCAAGAAGGAGGTAATAAAGTCCAGAGAACTTTTGACAAAGACCAGGATTAGCACATCCATCAGTCTGAAATGGTCAGCCACTGTACCTTCAAATAAATCATTGAATGAATTGGATGAAAAAGAAATGACTAGAAAACCTGTAATATCTTTTCATAGCCATGGAGAAAATAAAGTAGAGCTGGGTCATTTTCCATCTTTAGAGAACAGAGGATACATCATCTGATTAAATTTTGTAATTGCTGAATGGGAAGCTAATGTTATGTGCTTGCCAGGCTGTTAGTTAATTTTTTTAACTGCAATCTAGCAAAACAGAATTAACAGTTTGATAAATGCTCTATTTGGATGGAATATAATGTTTTATTAAGCACACAGAATGTTATCTTACTCATTTTAACACTAGCTTCTAGCTTTATCGGAGGAACGATCTCTTGGATCAGAAAGCTTCGTTATTGTTAATAAAAAAAAGCAGTATTATTAATTTACCAAGGACTAAACTGGTATACAGTTTCACATATCAAGTCCATGTATTGTTTGTAAATAAAAACCTTTTGCAAGCAATTTCCAAACAGCAACATTGGGAAAAAATTACTGAAGCAAAATCCTAGTTAGATTTTTTATTGCTTTTACTTATAGTTAATCACCAGATCATTCCTTCATACACTGAAGCTCTGCATGCCCTGTGGCCTTGCCCTGCCAGCAGGTCTGGGAGAGACAGGGGGCATGCCCCTTGCCAGCTCACTCTGCTCCCCATGGTACTGGTGGGGCAGAGCTGAGAAAGGCAGAAGGACTAAGCCAGCTTCTCACACTTCTTCCCACCCCATCAGCATTGTCACCAAGACCTAACAGCCACTGCTGAACTCTCTGGCATATAAGCACAAAGTCAAACAAACCAGATATAGTTGGGCCCACTTAAAGTAACATAAATAATCCTAGAGACGAGTCTAGAGTTAGTAAACCTCAAAAGTTCTCAAAGCACTTGTGGACAGAGTTAATTTAATACCAAGTAGAGTAAGGTATTTTCCCTTAGCTCCTCAGCCCCAAAGGGAAAAGCAGGGCTGGAAACCTGTTGTGACCAGGCAAGGAAGCTTCCTTGAGGCAGACACAGCTCAAGAAGGATTGATAACCTGTCCCAGGTGCTATAGTCCCAGATAGTCCCTGGAAAAACCATGGCCAGGTTTAACCATCATCATTAAATCTTTTCCTCCTTCTGGAATAACACAACAATCTCTTGGAAGACAGAAAAGAAGGTAAAATAAATCCCAATCTTTAAAAATATTGCAAAATAAAGTAAGTAAAGATAATTGTGGCAGAGTAATAGGCCATATTCATAGAAGGACTGAGTGATCAACTATGAACATTAAGAACAACAAGTTCTCAAAGGTGAATATCAGACTGCATACAATAGCTCCAAGGTATAAATAAATTATTCCCTAAATGCAGAAAGCACAGTCTTTTAGACAAGTTTAATTACTTTAATTCATCAGACAGAGGATAAGTTAGGGAAAATAATGAGTTTGTTGATCCATAAGAGACTGGGGAAAACTTGTACAGTAAGAAACATTCTTCATTTAAAAACAAATTCTCCCTTCCAGATCAGTGACAGCAGCATAGAGGGAATTTTTCCTATTTTTTTGTTTCTTGGCTTTTATATACAAATAAAAGAAGAACATGATTGAGGAACCCAGACACCAGGAATTTTGGGAGCCTTTTTTAAGTATTCAGCAATGGCTGCATGTAAGTTACCTGTTTATAACCAGCCCCTGTCTGGTATCATTTCAGTGACTGGAAGCTGTATGTGTCATACTAATGCAAAGAACTCATGGTTCTTCTGCTTGAATTATAAGACACTTTTGAAGGAATAGTACTGGGAAAGGGCCACGACTGACAGGAAGTGTAGAAAGAGCAATACCTAATCCAAAATTAGCAGAATACGTGAGGCAACAAGGAAACTAAAAGAGGGAATCAGAACTAAAATAAGTTTTTACTGTGGACTTCCTAGCAAATACTATGTTTAAAAGATAAAACCAATTTGCAGTAATATGAAAAGAAGCAGAAATCTCCAGGGAAGTCCTAGAAAGGAACAGTTTTTAAAAAGCAGCTTGTAGGATAGTATGGGAACAAGACTGAAAAAAAAAATCTACACTGCAGGTGGGAGAAGTATCAAAAGAAAGCACAGAAACCATCTCTGCAGAGTCAGAGTGTCCATAGCAGGTAGGCTTACATTCACAATAAGTGTGTAGGCACGGAGTTTTTCTGGAATTAGGTACACCAAATCAACACCCTGAAAATACATAATTGCTGTTTCTCTCAGCCTCTCCATAGATTGCTTTGCTACTTTGAGATCTGCGCTCTGCAAGGGTACCCAGTCAGTTGATTCTACATGCTTTTCAGCTCCGTCAGTTCTTCATGAGCCTGCAGTTTTTAAAGCACATAGCTAGAATTATTAAATTACATTTGGAAAAAAAGAATACATATATATATACACCACTCTGCCATGTAGCCCTACAGTGCTGGTGATACAGAGCTCTCAGTGAAAATCTGACTTGCAGAAGAGACACATTTGTCTTGGAAAGAACTTTCTCTCTTTCAGTCTCTCTAAGATGGTGGATGTAGTTAGAGAAACATAAGTGTTGTTCACAGACCTGCAGAGGGTTATCCTGTTTGTTTAGCTCTTCCCCTACCATCATAAATGGCGTGTCAAAAGCCTTCCTGTGAAAATATGAGTAGAGCATAGTTAAGCAAAAACTAATCTCTTGCGCATTGTATGATAAGCATTAAACCAAAATCAAAACTCTAAAAATAGATCATCTTCTCCTTTCTAATAAAACACTATGTATTTACTCAGCATAGATTTTTCAAGGGAAAAAAGATGATTCAATTTGAAAAACCTATTTCGAAAAATTTGACGTCACATAGCTGTATTGCCTGTGAATTGGTATGTCTGTTAACACTCTATTGAAAGGTTCATATGACTGAAATGCAGTCACAAAAATAGAGACCAAAAACCTGGGCAAAGATTGCAGATAAACAAGAAAATCAGGAATATTTTAGAAACCATGAAATGCCAATTACTCAACATTCACTTTTGTTTCAGATCTCTGTACCCCTGATGCATTTAAAAATCAAGATAAATGTGTTAATCAATTCTTGATTATAAAGCAGAAAGACTTTTCTTTGTAAGTCACCAGATGGGAAAACATGCAATGTCATATATTCTGTACCTCTGCATGAAGAAATCTGTTTTATTTTGTTTGATGGACTGAACTGCTAAATTTGCTTACTCTCTACAGCTGTTCTTCTCCAAAAGGATGGGTTATTAAGTAGCAATAAAAACAATCTAAAGAGCACAGAATCTCAATCGCTAGTCAGCCTTATATATGTATGTTTGTGCATATGTGAGAGGGAAAAGGCAAAAATAAAAATGGATGTATTTGTGTTTTATTGTTATAAGAAACAAAGTAAAACATGATTTGTATTAGGACTTTTGCACTTAATTTGACTGCAATCAAAAAGTGATTCTGAGATCATGGCAACCTAAACATAGAGATGAAAAAGATTTATTTTTAATCTGAAGCAAAACATGAGAGTGGAATAAGATTTAATTTAAAGCACTCATAGATCCAAGCTGCAGTCCATGTGGTAAAGGTTAAATACTTGAAGAAAAACTGTTAATACCTTTGATAATACCCTTAAAATTACTATGAATCCAAAATATTAGCACTGACTCCTTGATATTTGAGATATCATTAAGATACAAAAGTCTTGATACCTTTTCTCAGGGGTGAATTCCAAGTATAAGATGGTTCTTAAGTTTACTGATGGAAAACATAACTTTAATTCACTCAACTGGATAATGGATATATATCAGTTCTTCTGGAAATGCCTTATTTATCTGCAAGATCCAGATTTATGTGAATCACCCTGAATATCCTAGCAATGCCAGAACATCCCAGACTGCTATTAAGGAAACAGTAGGTAGTCCCAAAATCACACTTCCCAATAGGCATCTACCTCAGCAGGACAAACTGGGAATAGTACAAGAAGTTTGAATTCCATTTAAAACCACCTAGACTTAATTGGATCACTTATATTCCTACTAAAATCAAGGCAGATTTTAGAGTCTAGAAACACAGTTCATCTTACCATAAAGGAAACTATACATCTGATAAGATGAATCACACTTTAAATTTCATTTACTCTTCTGCATATATCCCCATTGATTGCAAATGAAAACTTGGGTAAGTAGCTCAGTCAGAAATTTAAAATTTAAACATCTGATAATAGGTAAGACCTAATAACACATCTTATGAGTCCAGCCAAAACACTAATTTCTGGCAACAACAGTTTCCGGAAAGACACAGCGACAGTTTCATCTATGTAGATAAACCTGCATCATATTATCATGGTCTTAAGGTTTGATAGATTGCTAAATACAAGCCTTTTATTTTAGTTTCTCAGATGATCATTTTGAGTCGTACAAAGAGGAGGTGGTCTTTAACTGCTTAAAAACAGTGAGTTTAATCAATTAATACGTGAGCATCCCAAACAGCTTATGAAAGATGGAGATGGAACCTGGTAAAAGTAGGAAGGCTTTTAAGGATGCAAAAAAGATGCTTTGACAGAATTTCTGACCCAGCAGGGGTGTGAGATCATAAGCGCTCTCCTCCAAAGGATCACAGGAGTGGGCGGGTGTTTAAGAAGTTCCCAAGGAGCCTTGCAAAGGTTGTGTAAGGGCTGTGGGACGTTAGATACCTGAGCAAGCACATAGGGTTTCAGGCAGAGTCTTTCTAAGCCCCTGAGTTTTGTAAGGATTGAGAAGAGAATCAATGCACTGTTGGGGAGTATACATTTCCTAGGCTTGTGTAACTGTTAAGATCTAAAGAAAAAGGGCTGTAGCAACTTTTTTTTTTTTCCCCTCCAAAATTAGGAAGTCTCAGATATGTGGGTTTCAAAGAAACTTGATGTTTTTGACTTTTAAGAGTGATTAGTTTTGCTAATTACAGTGTTCTTGCTCTGAAATCACTGCTGTGTATGACTAACCTTAACTTCACAATTATTAGGAGTTTTTTTATTTTCTCCCTCCCCCCGGCCAGGGATTTAACTATAAGAGACTGTTCCAGCTACTTACAGAACAGTAGCAATGTTACCTAATGAGATAAGCATCACTTTTTTCCCTATTATGGTTCTATCTCTAGCAAACTTAAGGCAGCCAAACCCTTACACTATTTAAAGTTAAATTTTGTGTGTGCTTATAGTGTAATATTTTGCATTTGGAGAGGGAATGTTTCCAAAGTGAGAAATGTCTCTCATCATTTCTGAAGACAGACAAGCCTTTGAAGAAACAGTTTTTTGAAGTCAGTGTTTAATAATCTGAAAAAAATCACGAAAATGCTGTGAATTCAGCATAGGAACATTGTACATAAAAGTTACTTCAATTTTTTTAGATCCTCTCTTTCAGGTTGAAATAAAAAGGTTCAAAAGTTCACTTCAGTGACAATGTGTAATTAAAGACCCAAAAGTCTTTATGACTGAAATACTCTGGGATGCAAAATTGCAGAGAAATACTGGAAGACAGCTTTTACTGAGATATTTTCAAGACTGAATTTCTGCTCCTATTTATGGAGAGAGGAATAATATCTTTTAAGATCACACAATGAAACAAGGAAAGAGATTTGTTCATACTAGTTTTGATGCTCCAAAAATATCTGGTTCAGGGTCAGCTCAAGTTTCAGCAAAGGATTTCTCTAAGAATATTCATATTATCACAGTTTTAGAAGACCGAGATCTGTTTAGGCACTCTACAGACCCTGCCAAAAAACCGGCAATCCCTCCCCAGAAGTGTTCCCAATGCAGTCCTGAAAAGAGAGAAACAGTGACTTGAAATGCCTCACTAGGGTCACTCCATTAGTCATCAGTAGTGCCAGGAATAGAAACCAGGCTTTCTCATTCTCTGCCTCAGATCCAATTTGTTAGGCTATATTGCTTTCCAGTCAGAATGGTTGCGGTGACAGTACGTAATAATATAATGTGTTTTTCTCTTTTTGGCCCCTTTGTCCTTCCCCAGAGTAAGGCTTGCATACTTCAGATCAGGTCTTCAATACTTAAAATGTAATTATTTCCATTTCACTTTAAAGATAGCATCACAACATTACTCTCATATTTGGAATGTTGCACCGAGCTGCAACTGTCCCTTTCCAGTGCCTCCTGAGCTAAATAGGAAGAAAATTGCTATCCTCTTCACTTCAAGTCATATTTTCCTTTGATTTACTAATCCATTTTGTTTTATCAGCTACCTGAGTCCCCATTTCAAACCATTTTTATAAAGTAATTGTTTTCAGTGGGAAAAATGTGTTTTACAAATTCTAAGCCTTTCACAGAAATAGGGAAAAATTAAATTGGATAGGGTAGTCATGATTTTTGTCTAGAAAGAATAAAGACTGTTGCTGCTCAGAGGATCAGAGATCACAAACAAAAATGAAATCTTATGCTAAAGAAAGCTATATTCTAGTTTCAGAGCACCAATAAAAATCAAGGGCCTAAATTAATTTCTGAAAAATTAACCATCCCTAACCACTTACTGTACACAATACGGTGCAAGCCATAAATCCTTAAGCTGCTGTAGTTCAGTAATGAAGTATTGTAGTTGTCTGTATAAAAAAAGTATGCTAATATGAAACAAAATTGCTCAGCTGTGTGAATGCAAATAACGTAATATTGCTCCTTACTTCTAAAACAACATTCCTAACCAAATAAACTGGCCTTTATCTGATGAGAATTCCAACAAGCAAGGTGATTTTTTTAAATGAGGGCAGCCAGTGATAATGTTTTCTTAGCATTATCTTACCCTTTCTCACTGAACAGTGAAGTCAGAGATGATGATTTTCTCTCCTGGTGTTTGTATTGATCAAATTAAATTCTTCAGTACACCTTATTATGTACACAAGTACTTGTGCTTTATCTGTATGTGGAGTTTGTCCTTCTTACAGAATTACTACACAGGAGCTCTACAAGGAGGATAAACAGCAATAATGGAGCTTGTGTTTTTTCCTATACATATATAATGAACTTCAGCAAAAATTGTGATGGGAGTTGGTAATCAGGCAGCAAGTCACCCTTTCACAGCCTGCACAGAGCATGGCAGTGGCCCTATTCAAAGAGAAATTTGAAGAGTCTGGGCAGCTGAAAACCCCGAAGAGAAAGAGGTGTTTCTGACAGGCTTTGCCTCTGCCGGGATTGAAATGCACATATTCTGATGGCAAAGCAACTCAGAGTGACAGTGTGCTGACCTCCAGAGGAGTTGATTCCTACAAAGCTTTGGGTGGCCAAAATCATTTTACTGAGTTGTATACAAGACAGGGTTAAGTTCTCCATAGGATTTACCTAAACAGCTGAAGACGTTGCATTTTGTAATACGAACATATATATATTACAAGCAAAGTAAGTATAGCCTTTGAAATAGTTCTGGGCAAAATATCAATATCACTTGTTATGGGACAAATACCACTTATGGGGCAAATTCAGTGAAGGGTCATATCAGGCATTCTTGCAGCAAGTTCATATTCCTCCTTCTCTGAGTTTCTGACACTCCCATACAGCCATTAAAACCTACTCACTCTCATTCTACCCATATGCGTATACCATAATACGATTAACTTTCACCTGAGGGTATATATCAGAAGCAATCCTAAATCAGTGGTAGATTACATCCATGAGTAAATATTTGCTCCATTAAGTCTGGTACGGACTGGAAGTGCTTGGGCATCAAGAGCCTTGCTATTTTCGAGAGAAAGGGCTTTTTCAGTCCTTTAAAGGTCAAACTCAGTCTGACATTGGAGAACACGAATTCCAAAGTTTGCAGAGAATGCTCCCAATTTCCTGACCTTTGAATCTGTGAGCTGTTCAAGTACCAGAGCTGATCTCAGTTTTATTAGCAGCCTGTAGGGAGAGATGTGGGTTTCACCTATTGTTTTAAGCGGAGGGTATTGTACCTGGCCCTATCTCACTTACAGAATAACATGCACTTATCAGTTTTGAACCATAATTCATGAATAACTCTGCCAGGTGCCTGTCAGTTGTACCACTGCATACATGGTGATAACTTTGGCCTTGGAAAATGAAATTATAAAACAGTTCATCAGAATATAAAACCCTTTTCCTCCTGTGTGCTTATTGGAAAAAAGTTGTAAAATCTGTAGACTGAAAAAAATGACTACACTTGTCTATTAGACATTCATTCCATATTGCATTTATTGCTTTGGCCACAAGGATGTGTAGCTGCTAAACCAGTTGGCACATTCAGTTTGCTGGGCTGATTGATTCCTCTTTTCAGAAAATGCATAGTGAATTATGCCTGCAATGTAGTGTAATTTTATTGCTGCTTTGATGAGGTAGTTAAACATTTGTTTAATACCTATTCATGCCAAAATGCTATGGAATAGCTTTTTAAAGACTATAAAATACATAATACAATTTAGGAGTGCTATTGTACCTTTTGTTTACTATTGAGGTACACATTATTTTGAGTTCTTCCATTTAGAACACAGCAGCACTTTCATATTTCTTAATTTCCTGTTCTAATGAATCTGATTCATAAGACTGTACACAGCCAAGGATTTGTGCATTTGTGTTTCTTTGAAAGTGATCAGGTCAAAAACATCATGAAGAGCTTTTATAACCTATTAAAGGTAATTTTTTCAATATAAAACTGGGGAATAGGTTGTCGTTTTTACAGGTTTCAGTCACCTAAAATTCTTTCATTGTTGGTTATGAAAATAAATTTACAGATCTTGCATTAATATGCATGTTTATATTCTCTTACAATATCCTGATAAAATAAAGGTGAAAGTTACACTTTCAAATATTCTCTTCCTCAACAGTATTCAAGGACAGGTTGTACAAATGGGAACAAATATTTATGTTAAATCTGCAATATGTAAGGATAAAATGAATTCCATTCATCTGTGAAGTCACAATAGAGATGGATCATGTATAAAAGTGCCTCATACAAAAAGTGAATAAATTAAAAGCTATAATGGGAATACTATGAACTTGTATGACTCTGCTGTAAAATATTTATGAATAAGTTATATTTTTAACATTTTATTGGACTTCTAAGACCAATTTAAACTTTGCCTAAAATTTTCTCTCCATGTTTTAAGATATGAGCTCTATGTAGAGAAGATTTAATCTCAACTGTTGGAATAAATTTAGTTTCCATGCCAAAGATCCAGATTTATTAAACCACAGGCCTACCAAATCAATCAAATTAAAGAAAGAGAAGAAAGGCATTATACCATATAGATATTTATGTTTGCATGTATGTATGTGTATAGGTACTTATATACACACATATGGTTATTAGCTCTTTTGAATAATCATAGAATCATAGAATCATAGCATCGTTCAGATTGGAAGGGACCTAAAAGGTCATGGAGTTCCAGCCCCCCTGCCATGGGCAGGGACACCTCCCACTACACCAGGTTGCTCAAAGCCCCATCCAGCCTGGCCTTGAACACCTCCAGGGATGGGGCATCCACAGCTTCTATGGGCAACCTCTTCCAGTATCTCACCACTCTCACAGTAAAGAATTTCTTCCTAACGAAATATGAAATGCTGGTGGTGTTGATATGGGAAGAGCACACAGAAAGAAGAACAGACAGAGTCACATACCAGGGGACAAGATGCCTCTGCATGAGACATAGGACTTCTTCCTGCACAGCAACCCACACATGGCTCTGTGAGAAGCAACTTCACCTCAAAATGATGTTGAAGAGACAATGAATAACATCGGCAATAAAGACAGATTAATGATGTCACTTACTTCTTCTATAATTCACTGGCTTTTTTTTTTTTTGACATTTACAAACCAATAAAACATCTAAGGATTTTGGTCTCCTTCCGTAACTTTTCCTCCAGACCCAGAACTTTCTTCCTCTTCCCTTTCCTCTCTCTGTCTGTCACACAAAAACATGTACAGGTAGGGATACTTTGGACATTTACAGCTTTACGTGATTATCTTTGACAGCTTCTGGAAAGCTTAACCAGTTGCTCAGGAAGAGGCTGTAAAGAAGGCCTGACCATACTATGCTGTAAAAAACATTTATCTTACCAGTGCGAGGCTCAGTCCTCCCAGAGGCTTTGAAGAAAGAAACCACAGGTAGATATCTAGGGAAGGAGTATCAATGGAGAGGGTCTTAGAAAGAACGTGTTCCTCTCCTCCTGCTTAGTGAGGGTGGAAGAATCTGGCTGTGCATGGAGAAAGGGAAATGGAGACAGTGGGAAACACTGGTCATGCTCAGTGCCACATGGGAGGAACCTCTGATTGCTCCCCTCTCCAGAAATCCTCAGAAATCCTCTGAGGAGTCCTCTGTCCCACAGCTGGCTATGAAGCTGTAACAGAGAATCTTTCATAAGAAGCAGGAGATAGTGTGTCATCTGCACCAGCCCATGACCTGGAAGTCTAGCACAGAGTACCAGAAAATAAATTTACTGGAGATAGAAGTTGTTCTGTAATTCACTGTGTCATATGTGTGTATCTAAACACATTGATTCACCTGTCTTTAAACCAACCCAAAGCCCTGTGACACATCACCTAAAAGCAGGCACTTCTAGTACATTGAACATGATGGCAGTGGCTCTCCAGAGACCCTTTTCAAAGAAGTGGTCCACAAGCTGTGATTGCAATTCGGCCGCTGTAGGAGCGTTCCCACATCAGCTCTGATGTAAGTAATGCTGCGCCCCGCACAGCTCAGCCCAAGAAACCTCTGCAGTTCTAGGGCACAGCTTGACTGATTTTAAACCAGAAATGTGCTGGCATGCAGGACCTGTTCATGTCTACTGCAAAAGCAGTTGATTTATTGTAAGCATTCTCCTGGCTGTGGTTTACATAAGTAAAAAATGAACAACATTCATTACCCTGAATATCCATTAGCTTTCAAGTAAAGCGTTGTTTCCTAATGCAAAAGAGGGAAACAACCTTTAGGAACTAAATAAAAATATAAGGCCACTATAAAAGTTACAGGGCACTTCGTACCTTTGTGTTTCAAATGATATGCATCAAAGAGGAATCCTCCAAAAAACGTGAGACAGAGGTTACCTTGGAGAATGAAAGTCCTTTAAGGGTGAGTCGGCCTGGTCCAGGTGGGGTCTGGAGCAATTCTTCACACTGTGCTGCATAAATTGATGGCCACTGGTGGTTGCAGGCTGCTCTACTCCTGGTGACCTCTGAGCTATGAAGCTCTGCAGGTGTCAGCTATTGCAGAGTTACCATGAGAGACAGGAGTTTTAAATGCTTTCTGTTTTGCGGTTCTCTGGTATTTTTCCAGGATATTTTGCTTCAAATGAGTTGCTATTATAAGGATGACCCTAATTCTACAGTATCAGAATAAAACTGGTATGTAGCTCATTGCTACTGTGATTATCATATAACAATTAGAGACAAGTAAAGTTTTGCAAAACAAGGTCATTTCTACCTGCCCTACTCACAGCTTCATCTTTTTCATATTATACATTGTTTCCACGTAAGCCTTCATTTTTAATTTGCTAGAAAGTTCTCTGTCATCAATTATTCTCCAAGCACAGGTACCTGATGGCATGACCTGGACCAAATAATTCATTCTCAAGACGTTTTGACCTTTTTTTTCTTAACTTCTTTTTTTCTCTTTCCCGCTAAAACTCAGCCTGCATCTCCAGCAGCTGCAGGCCAATTACCTCTACTGACATTGCAAGGTGCTTATTAGACCTCAGGTCTGACAGTCTCTGAAGGGCTCAATTAGTTGCTCTACTCAATCTCATTTACTTCACAGCTTCTCTAAGCAGGAGCATCCAAATGTAAAACTTCCCAGGGCATAATAAGTAGTAGGTGTTGATTTTTCAGAAGAATTTGTAACGATCAACTCTGAGAAGAGCATCTGGTTCCCAAATGTTTCTAATGATAATAGCTCAAAAGTTCAGCTTCCTTTTCCAAGTACCAAGAAAACAAGAAGCTTCATTTCCTACTTGCAGGGCTGCAATTATTTTGGTGTATGAGAAGGTACAAGATCCTGCTGAAGCTTTTCCAGCAGTGGAGGCATTTATTTCTCTCACTGCTGTGGGTTTGCCAGTGTCTAATTAGCTACACACACAGTTGCCATTCCCTTCATCCAGACACTCACAGATTCTCCCTTCTCTCCTTGGCTGCTTACTTTTATAAAGCTTGTAAGAATTTAATTGTTTTTAAAACCTCTGTCCACCTATCAAATTTGGATTGCAATTAGTCAGTGAATTCAAATGTTATCAAAGGGGAAGAAAAAGAGGCTGACAATGTAATCACAGAACTCTTGTTTTCACTGACAATTAGGTTAAAAACCTTAAAGAAAAATCATGGAATTGGGAAAGCACATTAGTAAAAGTGGAAAAAATGCCTGATAGCTAATTGGCGTGCAAAGATAAATTTGTAATCAGAAGCTAAATACTACAAAGTCCAGTGCTAACTGCATTCCTAGCCTTTGAAATTCCCATTCCTTTGGTCTAATGCAAGACAGATAAGGATGCTTCAAACTCACTCTTGAGTTATGCAAATGTATGATTAATGCTCCAATAGTTTATAAAACAGATTTAAAAAGATAAAGGTAATAATGACTGGTACCAGTTTCCATGTAGGTATTATCTTGCTAACAGTAATTTGGTTCTAGCAGGTCATGTTCTTAGATTGTTGATTGCTATGACTATTTGATCATGAAAAACTGCACAATTCCCCTAGAAGTTTTAAATCAAAATTTCTTGACTGCTCATAAATATTTAAAGATAGAAACTTCAAGTAGCTTTTTAAGAGAAGACTATAACAGTACCTTTAAAGGTATTGTACATACATATATATAAAGATAATATATGTAAAGTTATAATATGCATCTATATATAGTTTGTGTGCATGCATACATATATACATATATATTTTTGCAATTCTTATTACCCAAGGGGAATGGTAGAATGTGCAATCTACATTGCAACGGTAGCCCTGGATCAAACTGCTGTATACAGGCTTATGCATCATACACGGGCTGAATTCTGTATTATTTATGGACCCAAGGTACATTACAAGATATAAGGAAGGAATTTAGGACTCAGATGTTCAAAGTATTGAGGAATCAGAACTGCTTAAATTCTCATTTATAAGTGTGAAGGAGTATTATTAAATGCTGTTCAGATAAATTACATGAGCATGGTGGATTGTGGGGGACCCTTTGCAAGAAGCATGCACTGACTGCTAAATTAACATTGTCTGTAAATATTTTTGTCTGAACAATTTGCTATGATATAAAATAATAGTGATCACATCATAGACTGTGTTCAGCTATAGGCATATTTGAAGCGCTAGCAATGGCTTATGCCCAGAATTGTTATTACAGGAAGTTACAGGCACTTTGTAAAATCCATCATCATTTCTAATATCTTGGAATAAGATAGCATGTAAGTCACTTAAGAAATTATCTAAGCTAATATTTTTCCATCTCCCCTGAGAAGAATGCAACATTGCCTATTTTTTCCCCTTTTCCTGAAATAATATATTTTACTTTTCAAACTTACTTCCAGGTCTGGAGAAAGGTGAGCTTAGGCAGGCTTCAGCTGTGATTATTCTGCAAAATGATAGTTCAGTATCACCTTTTATGTAATATGAATTATGGGTTCAAAAAATTCAATTTGCAGCTATCTTCAGTAAATAATGGGAACCATCTGGACTGATTGGTATGGAAATCAAAACTAATTGATCCTGCCATTTTAGAGCCTTTTGCAGAACATGAAAATAGACAAGATAATATTATGCTTTCTAGAGTTAATCAAAACTGTACTTCAAATTACTCAGTGGTAAGTTATTGAAAATGCTGGCATTATGTTTTACACAGTTAAAGAATCTAGATCCACAAAGCCCAAAGAAATTCTGTTTCTTAATTAATGGAGTCTATTGCCAAAGGGTGACCAAATAACTCTAAAAGAGATTAAAAATAAAACAACTATACATTTTTTTCTCTTCAGGTACTTTCTCTCCAGGTTTTTTTCTTCTCCATCTCCCTCTTTGCCTAGATCTCTTCCATACCTTGCTGGTCAACAGCTCTTCACTGAGATCAGAAGAGAGATTTGCTGTCCTCACACAAAAACCTTCTGACGGTGAGAGACTTCACCCAAAGACAGCAGTCGGCCTGTGAAGATCATAATGTAGCTTTAGGGCTGCAGATTGCTGTCTCCTTGGGGAAATGACCACTCTGTAAATCCTAGTCTGGGAAAAGAGAGCAGAGTGTGTCTCCTCACTGCCTGAGCTTCATTGCATCAACAAAACACCCGATACGAATCAACCAGAAGAAGTTCTAGAAAATAAATATATTTCAGTTGGAATAATGAGACCAGAAAGAGAAAGAGGTTTATGGTTGTATAAAAGTTCCCATATCCTGTTAAGAGGCAGTACCCATGGATAAAGCTACAGATTTTTTTAACCCCCTGAAAAGTCATATATGTGAGAAAATGTTCTTTTTTCCTGGATGGTCTGTGTTTTCAAGAAGGTAAGTCATATCAGAAATGGTAGGCTATCTTACTCAGGAGAAACTGGGAAATCACTGCTTTGAGATTGATTGCTACATGTAATATAATTTCTCTCTTTGATAATTAAGCAGGTAGTGGTGTTAATCCTAAAACTTTCATATATATTATACTCAAGATGAGAAATTAAAAAAATCCAACATTTCATCATGCCTCTTCATCTGCTGAAGAATGGCATTTGGGCAGAGGACCCAGGTCAGAATGAGACAAATTATTACATATTTATGATTGTCAGCACATTGTTGTAAGAATTGTCTGAAATCCAGGCAAGATTTTTTTCTTTATATTGTCCTTTGTTCCTGAAACTATTTTTTCTTGTTTTGACCAGTTAACAATTTTAAAGATACCTAGATGCACATACCTAGCTCCCCAAACTGCAGAAGTTGTTTTCTAATGTTATTCATGCAAGTACGTGACTTGCATTTTACCTATGGCATTGCTTACAAGAACTCCTAGTTATTTTAATAAGCTTGCTATGACACCACAAAAGTTCATTCATCAGTAATCTGCAGAGCTTGGGAAAAACACTGCATTTCAGCATTGCATATAAATGAGAGAATATATAACCATGCAAAGCTAATGGTCCTCAAAAGCTGAAGAAGTAATCCTGATTTTTGAAAGTATAAAAGTATGGAGACCTTAAACTCTTTCAGGCAGTCCGTATGAAGATTCCAGATTGTTGGCATTTCTGCAAGTGCAGAAATATTTCAAAAATACATCATTTCAAATACCTAACACTCTTGAAGGCTTTGGGTGGGACTAATGACTTTAAAAAAAAAAGATTTAATCATTATTAGTCAATCAAGGAATCAATAATATGTTTTGAGAGAAGTTATAATGCAATGAGAAACCAGATGCTGAAAGCTGAAAATGGGAATTTAGTATCAAATTCAAAATGGGGTGGAAGTCAAGAGATAAGCACACAAATTTCTGTATTTTAAAAATCTTTCCTAAATTTAGTTGACATCTGAGCATTTTAAGTGTCATGTAGCTAGGTAGTTACTATTTGTAACCTATCATAATAAGCAGTACTTTTTGTTTCTTCAGTTTTGGAAAATGTTTATTTTACAGGTAACTAGAAATGCCTTGATTATGCCATTTCAAGCCAGCCCAGAAAACCAAAATACAGCTCATACTTCCAGTTCCTATTTGGCTTAGGAAATATTGTGAACCAGATATTCAGATGTTATTTGTTTAAAAAAAAAAAAGGAAAGATCCATTACAAAAAATTAAAAGTGGTAATCTCCACAGAAAAAAGTATGGATATGGGTACTAAAGTTCTCAAATTCAAGTATTTTTTACATTTCAAAACAATTTGTGAAACTTGTGATATTGGACTTATTTGCCTTTGGGATATCATTATATAGGCCATTGGGTCCAAATGCTACAAAAATGTCATTAATACATTGCAGGAAGACTTTAAAGTAAGAATTTAGAATTTATCAAGAATTTAGATGCATATATATATTATTTAACATTAGAAGGCAGCACTGAAAACTCTTCAGTTAAAGATTTGTCTTTTCTATATCCCCACAAACAGACATCTGTAAGGGGAAATATTCCTCAAACATTTAAGCACAGCTTGCCCCAGATTCTCAACTCACTTAAGGAATCTCACTGAAGGTAATCAGATTTCATGTCTGAACAACAGGTCAGGGGACCGAACCTTAAAACTATATAATTTCATGCAAAAAATATGCAAAAAAGAAAAGTATGATTTCTGAAACTCAAGATACATATGGTGAAAAAAAATATTATTGGGGATTCAGATGCAACGTTTGCTGCTCTAAAATAGAAAAAAGACAAGATGTATTTATATGAAATTTAAAAGATATTATTCAGCCAAAATCAACATCATTGTAAAATTCATAATAGTTTTCCAACTAAAATTATGCAGATTTGCTTCTGCAACTCTGATTTTTTTTTTACCCATTTTTTTACTGGATTGCATGTTGGGTTTTCTTAAATGGAGTGCCTCACAGCTACAACTATGCCCAAACTACTAAGAATAATTAATTGACATAAAATCTTAGGATATTGTGTCCTAATGAATACGGAATAAGGAAAATACCTCAACGAGAAGCCAGTCTTGAATTATTAAGTCAGGTTCAATAGAAAATATCCACCAAATAACATATTCTTTTTCCCCAGATGCTGAAGAAAAAAACTGTATATGTGAAAAACTAATCTGAACCAAGCTAAAATAATTTTTCAAATCCTACTAGGGAAGAAAGTTATGGGTGTGATTTTTCCTTATTATCTCTTCTGGGCATCTACAGGATTCAAATCAGCAAACCTCTTGTTCTGGTTGTTGATCAGGTTTAGAACCTACTTAAGTCATTTCAACTCTCTCTGAGTTCAACAGAAAATCACAGTAATGATTTAAGCTCCTCTCTGGCTTGAGAAAAAAAATAATGGTTTGAAATGAATTTCCACCTGGGTTTTTGGCCAGTTCTCTGACTGAATGTCTTTGTGCATATCTAATCTCATCCAGAATTTCTCAGTGTTCTCCAAGGAAAATCATCTCATATTGTCCCGTTAAACTTCCCACTTTTAAATTATGTCATCATTTCAATGACCAATCAGCTGATTAAAAAGAAATGTCAAACTGGAAATAAGACTGTACTGTTATGGAAAGACAAACACAGGAAACTCAGGAGAATGAAGAGTCCCAGGGCTCCAGTGCTGGTCTTCATCTGCATTTCAGTGATGTTCATTTAATGCATATTCTCGCAAAAGAACGAGCATGAGCACAATTGAGAGAATAGACTGAAAAAAGCCCTGTGCTTTGGACAGCAATTAACTTTGGGGTTTGATGTTTATTTAAATAAAAAAATTGAGGTGAATGTCTGAACCATATATCAAGATCAAATGACTAATTTACAAAATAATAACAATGAGAGAAGGAGGTTTGGTAACGTGACTTTAGCCTTTTTTCCCCTCCTGATTAGGATGAAGTTAAAATCATACAATGGGTGATGAATATAATGTATTACAATAAATATGATTAAATCACTTCCAAGCTAAAACATTCAAAAATCTTTCCTTCCTTCCCTCCAGCATAAATCTTGATTAAAATTCAGAAGTTTCTCTTGTGCCATTTTTTGAAAAGAAAGAAAGTAAATGGTGCTGCTCTATATTAATTAGTGACCTAGAACTCTGCTGACTGAGGAAACTGTCCTGATTTGTGGAAAGCATAAGGTCATTTACTTGATATTATTAGTTTCTACTTTCATTTGTGTCCATTTCGGTGAATCCGGATTTTCAATGGAGCTTTAAAAAAAATGAACTAACCAAAACCAAAACTTATTAAGTTATCCTTTCCAGAAAGCTGCCAACTTAGACACTGCATAACCAATTTCTGTCACCTAGTGCAACTCTCTGTTTTCATTCTGTCACAGATTTATGATTCTTTGGGTTCCTCTGTGTTTGGGAAACATCATGCAAAGCTCAGGAAGCCCCTGATTTGATAAGAGGTTTTGAACAATATTTTGCTAACTTTTGACAAGATAGCTCAGGGCTAGATCCAATAAAAATACATTATCCTTCTTCATTGTGAAGCTCTGAAAAATTGATTTTTACATTGGATTGGACCATCGGCTTGTTAAAGAAACTTAACTTGATAACAACACCTTTTACCCCCTTAGGAGCTATTGTTCCATGTTAGGAGGACTGAAACAGTGCAGCATATACGAGGAGTATTATCTAGCCTTGTGGGGTCAAGGAGTTATCTTGCAGCACAGCCTGAGTCACAGGGCTCTGCACTGGAACAAGAAAGCAGGGCAGAGGGTTCCTTGGGGGACAGAGGAGAAGGAAAGAAATATTTTCCCATTCTAGGACAGCTGAGTTGTTCAGCAGCCACTTAGCAAGGCTAATATTCTTGTTTCCCAAAGATACATTTATAAAGCCATATTTCATTCATTATTTTCATTTGCCAGGGATACATAAAATAAATATGGACAGGGATGAACCCCTCTGATGTATCTCACTACATCCCTCTCTTCAGTTTGGTAGTCAATATTTGTTATAGCTCTGTGCTCAGACCACTTGAGTACTCTTAATCCACTTGAAAAGGCTTGTTTGCTTTATGTTATGCTGAGATCACAATTTCATAGAACACTGTTCCCAGCCCAAACCCACACATAAATAATACAGTTTAAAATCCGTAATTATGTTGCCATCAAGGCTTCTCCACCTTTCTTCCAGACTGATGCATTTTAATATAATTCCTCAACATCTATTTTCTTGAAATCTGATTCCCTTGAAATAAACATTCCAAGTGAAGTGCAGTAGTAAGTTAGAAACAGTGGCAAAACTCACATATTTGGTATACTCAGAAGTAAGAAGAGGAGGAACGATTCCGTTTCCCCTTATAAATATTTTTGAGATCAATTTACTGATACAGTGTTCAGTCCATTTATTATCTACAAGGTATTTCTACAGTTAGAATCACATAGGAGTGGGGTATCCCCTTGTTTTCATGTATTCATAGCACAGTGAGGAGATATGAAGAGATATATCTGCTTTTTCTCTCTCTGACCAGCCTGGCCAACCCAACTAAAGACGGAAAAATAGGCTCCTGAGAGTTAAATCCCTTCTCAGCTTTAGAAAACAAGGTATGTTTGAACTTTCCTGGGGAGGCGAGGAGTAGACAAGTAAGAGTTGCCCTAGGCATAAACTGCATTTACATACTTGATTTTTAGAACACGCATTTTAAGATTATACATGAGGCAGCAACCCACTGAATTGCATATGAAAAGGTTTTAACTTATTTCCAGTAGTATAACTATCAAACATACTATAACATAAGAAATTCTGCCTCTCAGTTTTAAATACAGTTTACCATTAATTTTCAAATGACTAAGCATGGAAGATTTCTTTGTACTGGAGCAATGCAGCAGGCTAAATGGCAGGCCATGGGAAGATCACACTTTGGCAAAGTGTCTCCTGCCTCCATCACTATTCCCTATAATACAGAAAGAGAAGGAAATTACCCTGCCTGCCTGACTGCCAGGGATGCTGCAGCTTTTCCTGGCTGGATGGTCTGTTATATATGCTTCTTAATGCAATGACTGTCAGGCAGGATAGGTCTGAGCAAGGAAAAGAGGGAGCAAACATGCCTCTTTCTGCAGCACCTGGTTACCACAGACAAGAGTATGGACAGGGACACGCTTTGCAACAAGAGCTGGATGCCTAATGCACGTGAATATGGCTGCTGCCGCTCCTGTGTAGCTGCCCTGCCTCAAAGCCAAGGCTTTTCATGGAAAACAAAAACAAAACACAACAAAAAAAAAAGCAAGCAAGTCTTGGATACACAGATGCAAACACTTGCAAATCTAAATGAGTAAAATCAGTGATGCCGGTTTCAGTGGAACAATATCACTTGTTCCAATTTTATTCGGATCTTTGCTTTGCGTGCAATCTGTATTTTGAGTAGGCGGGGAACGCATTGTGCTACTATGCTCTATGTAAACTCACACAGATCACACAAGGCAGGAGCACAATGTTGTCTTTGAAAAAATTAAACTGTTATTACAGCTAATTTTAAAATCATATACTAAAATGAATTTATATTTTATGGTAAATTAAGGGAAAGCTTTTCTATTTCTTCTGAGACTGGTGATCTTTTGCAAATTCAGTTGCCGCAGAAACACTATTTCATGTTCAGCACAATTCCATCAGATATACTATACTTGGGTATAATAGCTGGCAGCATGTGAGGAAACAACTCATGAATCTTTAGTAAATTAGGTTTACCCTTTTTCTCAGAGCTCCATGGATCTTGCCTGCCCTCAGCTGGATTTATGGAGGGTTCATTGAGAAGCCGTGGTGAGAAATATATTTGAAAACAAACACTATATCATGTTATATAAGAAATAATCATTTCAACCTGGCCAATAATATTATGTTGTAACTAACAGAGGACAGGGTCTGTCAGGGATTTCTGAGTGGGAAGAAAAAGGAAGCAATAGGAGAAGGAATGAAAATGAAGAAAGGTCAAATGAAACATGGGACTAAACTACCCAGTAAAAGAATGGGCTTTCTGGCCTTAACTGTGCATAGAACAAAAAATACCCTTAGTTCAACAGAGTCAAATACCATCTATTTTTGCTGTCTTCTGGATATATGAGGTCTCCTTCAGCCCCTGAGAAGTAAAAGGAAAATCTCTATAGAAATAACAGAGCACTTTGCGAAGCAGCAGTGGTCAGAGGCAATCTGCTGAAATGTTCATTGGGCAGTATTCAGAACAGTAATCATAGAATATATACTTTTCTGTGCTAAGTATGTTTCTAAAAAGATCTGGAAATAAAGAGATAAAAAGCCTAGTTAAATTGTAACAATAATTGTCTGTTTTGTTAATGAAAAATACCAGCTGCTGAGATGGTCAAATTTGATATTTAAAAATAAGAAGTCAGGCTTGTACCTCTTAAATCTTCTCTCCTTCCCATACCTCCTTTCCTTTTTATCCTATGAAAAAGTCATTTATTGATGAAGAGTGGAATTAGAAGAAGAAAACAACTAATAAATCCAAAGCCAGTTATAGGAATTATCAACTCCTTTTAGATTACTCACCCTCCACCCCCATTACTGGGTATGCTTCTGAAATCATTCTCCAATGCATGTAAAAGATGATGCAATGCTATTCCTCTAAGTCTCCCCCTGATGTTTTCTGGTGGAATAAAGTGCTTTATGAAACACAGAACTGAGGTCAATGACTTTTGAGGTCTATATCCTTGAAACATTTTTCAGTGATTTTGGATGTTAATCTTATTAAAGGTGTGACCAATGGTCAGACTGCTATGTGAACAAATAATGAAATATTGAAAAATATAATTTTGTCATTAAATTAATAATTCCACTCTCTCTCCCCTCTTCTTTCCCCTGCTGTCCTTCTGAGCTGAAAGAGCCATTGATGTTCTCATAACCCTGTCTTTCTCCCCCAGTATTTGGAAATATAATACCTTTCTGCAACTTATCTTAGGCATCAATATCTGCTCTCTTTAAAAAACCCCATGATATTTGATCACTACATCTCCTCACTTGTTCCCCAAGGCATGAATGATGCATCACATGTCAGGCAAGCAAGAATGACATTTAAAACTCCCTAGGTCCATCAGAAAGGCATCAAGCTGACTCACTTAAAAATAAAGGACATGAAATCACATGCTATTAAAGTCTTGGCTACATTAAACCTCAAACAGTTTAATTTATTTCTGAGTATACTCTTATAGAGAACTAGCAAAAAGAGCAGCAGAATAAAAAAAAACTAAGAGCTACCATACAAGTGACGCCAGCATGCTCCAATATTTCAGCATTGGATTTTGTGGGGGCTATCAGGAATGATTTCATCCTTTGAAATTATACTTTAACAATCTCTTATCCTTCCAGCGGTTATACTGTAATCAGGATTCCAACATTTTTGTTGAACAGAACCATGCTTCTAATTTTTCTGCTTTCCAGCAAAGATGAGATAAAGATCTTTTTTTTCTGCTTGTGTAAATTCCATGATATCTACACTATCAATATTAATAGCTATTTTTCTGACATTCAGTTGGAGATGTTCAGGAAAAAGTTACAAATTAGATTTCAATTATTAGATCATCAATTGCAACACATTAATAAATCTTTTAAATTAGCAAATCTGTCCTCAGAATGTGCTTTTTCTGAC
>KZ505956.1:334428-351997 GCA_002844005.1 Limosa lapponica baueri | reverse complement strand
ATGTTTTCATTTGCCATTGAATTCAACTTTATCTTTTTTTAATTAAGAATAGTGAAACAAAACATTATATTTTGAGCTAAAAATGTGGAATTTTCTTTCTCAGAAAGAATTATTCACAATGTTATAATAAAGGCAGTAGATAAGAAGGTAATAAATCCTTAAACCTGGTTTTCAGAAAAATTACTTGCTACAAATGTTTGGAATTTACAAACAGCTCCCAACCTGCACGTATTCAAGATGCATGGACAGTTACTTCTTAAACATAAGTGGTCTTAGAATTGGGAGGACACACTCAGAGGTCAACAACTATAGACAGTAGAGAAAGCTACTCATTTTCTGGTTGAAGTCATCAGTTAGTTGGGAAACAGGACGTTTATTTGGAAGCAAAATATTTTACTTTGTTTTGTTTTTCTTTAAATTTTCATTCACTGACTAGTATTTCTATCCTTAACATGACGCATTCAAGGTATTTGTGTGAACCAAACCATTATTGAAATATCTGAACACCACGATGATGTGATGTTACTGATGTCTTTAAAAGAAAATGGAGCAGCAAGTACTTTGCTTTTATGTTGCATCATCAGCTGGAGAGAAAGCTTCACTTCTTAACTTCTGTGACAATTCATTTCCTACCAAATGCAATGCCATCATCACAGAAGCATTAAATGTTTCACAGCAAGTTTTAGTGAAGCAGCTTGGATTACATTCAAATTACTCTTTAGTGTCTCACACTAAATCAGTGAAAGTCAGTTTAATACCAACAAACCCATACAATATGTATGACCTTTACTTGCACAGTTTGGACTAACTTGTTTGCTGAGTGTTGCAGAAAGTGACATTGCAGGAAATAATTACAAGGCTTAAATACATACAAAAATCCATTGGAAACAATTGAATTCTTGATGCCTGGGCTTGTGTGCTTGCTGTTTGTACTGAGAGCCTTGTCAAACATTGTGTTTGTGGAGTTAGTGATCTTGGACAAGCCATGTCTGCTCTATTGGGCCTTGTGCTTAGGGTTTAAGAAGCCCATACGTTAGCATGAGGAGCTGTGCCAGCCACTGCTGCATGTTAGTGGGTGTTATGGCACAGATAACATCCAATCTGTGAGGAGAAGATAAATGATTTTGTTTTTCACACAAGATAAAAAGCACCACAGCATGGGAGGGTGGAGGAACCCCTCCATGATTGGTACCCATGCAGCGTGCCATGGGAAAGATCCATCCAGGACCTGTCTGATGCTGCATGAAAGCAGGGCTCTCAGCACCTCAAGAGGTGGAAGATTTGCTTCCCAACTGTATTCCTCTTTTTATTCTGTTTTATTAAAACAGCTATTTTATTGTCACTTGTTGCTTGGCCTTTCTCACAGAGATCCAGAAAGAATCGTCTCACTACTGCCAACACCTGTGCAGAACAGTTATATCTTTCATTTTGTGACATAACATCATTATGCAACAATATTATGGTTTATGGTGTGCCACCCTAAACTAAAACCTAAACTAAAAAATTATTCATAGAATTATAGAATCATAGAATATTTTGGGCTGGAAGGGACCTTTAAAGGTCATCTAGTCTAACCCCCCTGCAATGAGCAGAGAGATCTTCAACTAGATCGGGTTGCTCAGAGCCCCATCCAACCTGACCTTGAATGTTTCCAGGGATGGGACACCTACCACCTCTCCGGGCAAACTCTGCCAGTGTTTCACCACCCTCATTGTAGAAGAGAAATATCTAATCTAAATCTCCCCTCTTTCAGTTTAACTGTTACCCGTCATCCTACCGCTACACTCTGATAAAGAGTCCCTCCCCATCTTTCCTGTAGCCCCCTTTAAGTACAGAAAGGCCACTATAAGGTCTCCCTGTAGCCTTCTCCAGGCTGAACAACCCCAACTCTCTCAGCCTGTCCTCACAGGAGAGGTGTTCTAGCCCTTTGATCATTTTTGCGGGCCTCTTCTGGACCTGCTCCAACATGTGCATGTCTTTCCTGTGCTGAGGAGACATGGTGTTATAAAGCATAAATATTATTCAGTGATATTTATCTGTGCAGGTGGGAGGTATTAAGTAGCTACGTGAAGTCACTGTGGCCACGAATGATTAAAGAAAGTTCATGTAGCTTCCAGATAGCTACAGGACAGTACAAGTACATCCTGTCAGTACCACAGCCCTCGCAGAGGGGCCACAGAACATTTTAAGAGCCAGTATGTCCTAGGAACGGTGTAGCTTTGCTCACTGGGACCCCACACCTCAGTTCTCCTCAAATCCTTTTCTTTGTTCATGCCTTTTCCTCCCAACAGGTGTCCAACTTGTGCCATTTAGCCTGCTGCATTGTTTGATCCTATGTCTCTTGGCCTGAAGTCATCGTCTTTCTGCAGCCTTCCTTCCGCACGCTGCACTGGCCACCAGACTTTCCTTCTCTAGTCTACATTTTATGTGATGCTCTTCAGCATCTGCAGCCCAGCAGTGGCCAGTTCCAAGTTAAAGACCCTCCTTGGAACTATTCATGCTGCAGAGTTTCCGATCTCATCACAAACAACACAGATGTTATTCTTACAGCTTTTTAGCTGACTTCAGTAGGATTTTTAGGAGATTACACTCACAGTATGCTGTATGGTTCTATAACATAAAAAAGTCTACCACACATATCCCAAAAAGAAACATTTCTCAGGTTTAGCTCAGTGCTGTTACATTAGTGTCAGATGAACACAAATGCATGGTTCCTTAAGTATAAATTAACACTCTAATATTTTATTTGAGCAGATACTAGTATGTTTAAATCTTCAAATAAATTTAAGAAATGCAAACCTACTCTAGCAAATGAAGGTTACTTCATATTTGAAAAGTCTTGGAAAATTAATCACAGCAAGAGCATAAATGATGGGGAAGTACTGTGGTTGTATTCAGATGTAAATTTGGAAAAGTTGTTAAAATTATTGACCAGAAATGGTCAAATCACAGCAGTCACATTTGATATTAGTCCGAATAACAGCGTTAATGAGAAGGATAGTGGTTTTGAAATATGACATTTTACTGCACTTATATACTCATAAAACATAATCATATTTGACTGATTTGAAAACATTCCTTCATAGAGAGAGAGCCATAACGGATAGATGTCGTGACCACCTCCAGTACTTGATTATTGTGGCTAGATCAAGGCTCATTAAAAGTCTGATGTAATTTTCCACTCTTTTGCATTAATCATGCAGAATTACTTTCCTTCTTTTTTTCTTTTTCCCTTTTTTTTTTTTTGTCTTGGCTTTCATATAGTTCAGTTATGTCACATTTGTTGTAGATGCATCATAATTTGATGAGTTGTCCCAATGGCATCAGGGGGATCACTACCCAGTAGGAAAAAAGGTTTCAGAACTTAGTGCATGGAAAAAAATGTTGTTTAGACTATGGTTACTATGAAGCATTTTAACAAATTAACTGTTGACCAAAAATCCACCAAAGAATAAACTATCTTGTAATTCTTACCTCCCTTCATACTGATAGCATAGTATTTTGGCATTACAATGTATACTGGGCCTGCAGGACTTCCAAAGTACCATCTTCATTCCTCAAATTTGTTGTATTGTTGTCAAACCTGAATTTTAATCTTAGAATCCAGAAGACATGTGAGTTTTAATATATTTTCTGTTTTATTTCCTCATTGCGTGGTGATTTGAAGTAGTATATCCATACGACAATAGCACCACACTTTTCAATAAATGATGTATCAACTGCTACCAAAATTCTTGGTACTGTTGTTACCACTGCATCATGGTGTTCACAATGCTTATTTTGTGCCTTACTGGACTGTCTTTTGCACTTCTTTATCATCCTAGTCCTCTATATAATGAGGAAGGATGGGGTTCAGTCCTTGTCTTGCCTTATCATTTCTTATCCAGGAGTTTAGTCCTGGCCCTCGGAGATACCAGCTCAGTGTACAGGGATTAGGAATATGGAAGGGAGGAGAGACCCAAACTTTCCTATACCTACTCACAACCTCTCAGCATCTCCTGACTCTTTGCCTAAATGTATTGATATCCACATTTGATAGTAAAATTAAAGTTTGCCACTAATTTGAAACACCACCTTATCTGATGCCTCTAAGGCAATCATTCTCCATTGTATTATATAAAAACATAAAAAATACAAAAAATGGGAAGATGGGGAGGGACTCTTTATCACAGAGTGTATGGTAAGACAAGGGGTAACAGTTTTAAACTGAAAGAGTCTAGATTTAGATTAGATATTAGAAAGAAGTTCTTTATTGTGAGGGTGGTGAAACACTGGCCCAGGTTGCCCAGAGAAGCTGTGGATGCCCCATTCCTGGAGGTGTTCAAGGCCAGGCTGGATGGGGCTTTGAGCAACCTGGTCTGGTGGGAGGTGTCCCTGCCCATGGCAGGGGGGTTGGAACTAGGTGATCTTTAAGGTGCCTTCCAACTCTCACCATTCTATAATTCAACAGACAAAAATGAGTGCTGAGCAATCCAGATGGCTGGAGAAGGATGAGAAGATCTCGCTGGGCTTGAAATCAGGTGCTTGTATATTCCAGAGGGCAAAAATTATGTCTTTTCATGTCTACAGGTAATTGATAAATAATGAAAACCACTCTTGCAAATCAACCTTAATGTACATAATATATCTCAACAGGTGTAAATTGATTATTAGAAATTAGTTCAGCCTGACAGATCTGCCTCAGGATGAAGACTGCACAGTTGTCTTTATTTGGCTGTGTGTTTTTGTGACTTGAAAGAAACAGAGGATTTTTGTCTTAGAGCATGTATTCACAGCGAAAGTCTCGGAGCAAAAAGGAGGAAATCAGAGCTTTCTTCATCACAGAATGTCCTAGTGAACCAAGCATGTAATTTAAGTTCTCCGTACCTTTGTCCTTTCTGTAGAATCCACATGAGAAGAACAGAAAAAGGAAAATATATAATGTGGCCTCTCAAGGTCTCTTCCAGCTCCCATTTCTCATGACTTCTGTGGCCTGTTTCTGTGAAATGGTAGAGGAAAGAAGAATAAGATCAAGGAGCAGTAACAATGGCATAAACTGAAATACAAAAGAAGGGGCAGTCAGGAGAGGAATGAGCTAGAGCAGAGTTTCAGTATAAAGCTGTCACTTCCGGATGAACCACATCAGATTTATTTAGCACTCAAATGCAAAAGCAGTTGTTAAAATGGCTATTGGGAAAACAGTTAATGTTTTAATAACTGCAGGACTAAACCATTAAATGATAAAGTCAATATCCCCACAGAGAGTAAATATGCATCAACAGTACATTTACTTTATCTGCTTAACAGTTCTAAGTTCTGTAATTATAGATATTTAAATTTGTTTCTTCTTTAAATCTTGTTAAAGAAGGAAACAGTTCAATATTAATTCTACATAAAACAAGGAATTTTTTAAAAAATAAAATAATTTGATGATATTCCAGCAAAACAGAGCAGTGGAAAAATCACTGTACGCTTAAGCAAATACAGATTATGTGCTTGGTGAGATATTCAGAATAATGAATATATGCTGACTTGTACTTCAACTTGAATATACTTCACTATAGTTAATGCAAATTAAGAAAAACTATCATATTTAGGGATAAAGGAAAAAAAAAACCAAACCACCACTATTCTAATACGCTAAGTAAACAAAAGAGGCCTGATTTCCCCTTGCAGCAGTGCCGCCATACGGATTCGAGCTAAGAAAATTTTGACCTATACTGGTCTGAGATAAAAATCAGCCTCAGCTTGTCCTTGCAGAAGAAGGTAATACTTCTTTGTTATTAATTCTTTGTTATACAAATACAATCTGAAATGTGGATTTTGCTGCTTCCCTAGGCAACTATTCAGGAGCTGCACTTAGAAGCAACTGCTAAGTGAAACTTTGTGGTAAACCTCAGCTTCTGTGACACTTTTTCTCTGCTGATGCCCTTCAAAAATGGTAGCATAAAGAGGTTGAAGAGTTTTTTCCATGCTAAATATTTCTTGATGTAGTAACGCTTGTGTCTATCTGATTTCTGTTTAGGGCTGCTCTCTACTGATATTTTTAATAATTTTCCTCCATAACTTGTAGCTTTTTTATTTTTTCTCTATGGCTTGCTACTCCTTTCTGCTGAAGATATCTTCTTCCCTGGCGTCCTTATGCTTTATATATTTTGGCTTTTAAAGACATTAGACTACTCAAGTATTGCTGTAATGGTATTTTAAGATTTAGTTGTATAAAAGGAAGACATTTTGGTATTCCTGTTAAAATCCCTCTGTTTTGGCAAATTTCCATCATACAAACAAAGTAGGTTAAACTAGACAGAAGAGTGAAGAGAACATCAGTACAAGCTAAGCCAGGCAGATGAAAAAGGGCTCATTTCAGAGATCTTCAGTAATGTCTAGTGCTTCATCTCTTCCTGAGTAGAGTTACACTGAAAGTAATGATCTTGTAAATCATCACCAGCAAATGCAAATTTCAACTGCATTTACTACTTTTCTATGGAGTGCTCTGATGGAGATATCCATACAACACTAAGTATCTAACATGCTGGTTTTTGGAGATTACCTCAGTCAAATATTACCTTTAGACTTCTGTTTGAAATAGGGATCCATAGATGTACTTTGACATAAAAAAGGAAAAAAAATAGGATAGTAATCTAAATTGAAGCATGTTTAACCTCTGAGATCTTGCAGCCAAGAAAAAAAATAATTGTGTGTTTTCACAGCATTTATTTATAGCTAGGGTGCCTGACAAGATGAGATTTTAAAAACTATATTGATTTCTTTCTTTACCAGCATTTCTTTGAAATGCAGTCCTTCAAAATAATGTGACTACAAGAAAAGTGTCAAACATGAATTCCAAATTACCTTGGAAGTGTCACAAAAGTAAAAGGGAAATAAGAAATTTCTAAAAGCTGTATGTTGAAGACAGTACCAGCAAATCAATGACAGCTAAAATCAGCAACTAAAATCTTTGTGTTTTGATTTACTCAATGGTTTTCAGACTGATGTCTGACAATGCTGTAAGATACATAACATATCATAAGAGGAAAGGCAGAGCTTTGTAGAAGAAGAACTTCTCAGGATGTTTAAAAAAAAAATAAAAAAAACCAAACCAGCCTTTACAAATTTGAATTTGCAACCTAAGTCATATAGACATTTGAGCCAACTCTAGAATCTTGAATGTACTCATCTGCTGTAACGACTCTAGTTATCAATACAGGAGTTTAAAATTCTCAACCATATTCTAACTTCTGGGGTTGCTTTTCCATCAATTAATGATATAAATGAAATTTGGAATATTAATCTGTTTTCTACCCAGCAGCTTCCCTTGCCAAAAATGCCTGCTTACTGACCAGGCAGTTACTCCTTTTACAAAATTGTCTGATTTAGATCATTAATTTTACCTGTCCAGCCTCGTTTATCTAGTGAAGACAAGCTTTCTTTCTTAGATTGAGATGGTCACTGCACTCCTCAGTCAATGATGCTTCGTTGCTGTCTAACATTGCTGGTGTTCTAGTTCCTTAAGTAACTCAAGATTCAACTACTTACTTACTGCAAAGTCCTCGGGCTGTCACATATCTTGCAAAGAGTTTTGATCCTATTTGAAGCACTAGATACCCTGGGTGATCAAATTCTTAAAATAGGCCTCTCTCTACTGCCCTGTTTCACTCAGGTGAAAAATGCTTCGTAATCACATTTTTCTCCATATGTAGAATACTTAATGCAAATAGGCATGAGTTGGCTGCAGCTGACAGGCCAGTGGTTAGAGATTCAACCAGGATATAAGAGCTGCAGGTCCACATCACTCTTTCAATGCTTGATTAATTATTTATATAAAGTGGAAGAGATCCAAACAGAGAGAAAACAGGTGCTCAAACTAAAACACTCAATTGTTTAATGATGGGGTATTCCTGGAGGATATAGATCGCAATTCCTGAACTGAATTTAGCAGAATGGGGATTTGAATTCAGGCCAATGCTCTAATTACTAAGTTAATGCATATTCTATGAAAAGAGAAGCTTTCTTTTTTTGTTTGTTTTATTCATATACAGAAATTAAACATCTAACTCTATGAGAAATTTCTTTCCATGGGACCACGAACTAAAAGAGGTTCTTATGCTTATCAGTGGGCCACTCTCCTTGGACATTTTAGATTTTTTTAATTATTATTATTCTTTCCAAAACTGCTAACAGAAAACCCTAGTTTGGGAATCATCAACACAGGGTTTGATAACCCCTTTGTCATGTGAGTAACTCTGCCCATGCATTTTACAGGAAGGCTGGAGATTCCTCTAAAGCACTTTGGGGTGTTTGAACAGCACCTTAGGAACAGTAATTATGTTCAGACCAAGGTGTCTGCAGTCTCTCAGTTCCAAAGGGTGACAAAGGAGGCAGATTCTGGCGTCCTGTACCATCAGGGTATTTGCACAATCCTGTGGGGATTATCTTGTTCTATTTGTTAGCAAATAGCTGGGGCATGGGTCTTTAGCAAATTTTTCCATTATTTTCAAGGGTGTCATGTACATACAAGAGGAACCAAATGCACATAGCTTAATCCAGTTAATTGCAGTACATTTAATATTTAATATTCCAGCTAATTCCATAGTTAAGCTTAAAAACAACACTGAGTACCTTGATTTCTCTGGTTACAAATAGCATCTCTTTGATAACTGACTATAATTGATGTTGTGATCACCTCATAACAATTATATCTTAAATGAATGACCAACATTATTTTAATACGCAGCATTACTAGATTTATGCAATGTGGATGTACAATATAGTTTTGAAATCTCAAAAAATCTTTGAGAATGTCATATTTGCTCTTGAAGTCATGGTTGGCAATGCCACCATCAATGTGTAACACTGTCCTTCTGGGAAAGGGGAAACTACCTTGATATGAAATTTGTAAAAGAAAAACAATGTCAACGACAGCAGTATGTTCTGACAAGAACCTAGACAACTACATGAATATCTCAGAAGAAATACCCATCATGTCAGGAAAAAGTCAATAAATTAAAACTACAGTTTCCAGCTTTGTGCATTTTTTAAAATAATTGTTAATATTGTATAAATCTATTTTAAAACCATTAATTAAAGCATTCCCTCCCCCCAGTTAAAATAAATAAACTAGATTCAGTAGACAAAACTATTCTTTTTACATGGATCAGAGACAAGCATCTCAGCTCTACCAGAGATGCTTGTTACTGATGGTTCAAGTCTTATATACATTCACAATAGCATCCCCGAGGGGAGTTTGAATATATACTTCTTCTAATTTGATATTTATAGTTATATATTTACATATATTAATTGAGTGAAAGAATCATGTACAAGAAGAGAATAACAAGTACCTGTATTTCAACACTTTCAAATTCAGTGTGTCATGATGGATAAGGCCCAGGATAAGAGCCTGAAAAGCCAGGATACCATTAAACACTTGATCACTCTACTGTTGGATGTTAAGTTATTTGTTGTAATTCATGTTTCTGTTTCCTCATATAAAAATAACCTTCTAACCTTCTTTATAAAAGACCTGTGTTGAAAAGTTACATGTAAGAACCAAGTTTAAAGCAGACAGAAAATAAAGGAGATGAAACAGCACAGAGAAAAATGCATTCAAGTGGGTCTCCAGGTATCCCTGACACCAGTTGTGAACAATTCCATCATCTTTTCTTCCCTTCAGTGAAGTATTACCATTTATTTTACATAGCTGTTGTCAACAGATCTTTTTGTATTGGTGCGTATTGATGCATAATTTCCAAGACAAACATTTAAAAGGTATATGCAATAGCCATGAGGATGCACTCACCAAGATGTTTTTAGCAGAACTTGTTATTTCAAAAGCAGAACACTTTGAAGGTAAAAATCCAAAGGGAAGCAGAGTCTGGACTGATCTGACAATGTTCTGATGCTAAAGAGAAAAGTTAGATACCATAAATTTAAAAATTAAATGTTACTTGCAATATTGTATGGCATATAAAGTCTACTGTGTTTGTCTATGAGACAGAAACACAGAGAAAGAATTCAATGCTCATTTAAATAAATGACAGATTTATAACGTTATCGAAGAAGGGTCGTAGTTACTTACCACCTGCATGAAAGCACTGAATCACAGAACCACAGAATCATAGAATAGTTTGGGTTGGAAGGGACCTTTAAAGGTTATCTAGTCCAGCCTCCCCTGCAACAAGAAGGGTCATCTTCAACTAGACCAGGTTGCTCAGAGCCTCATCCAACCTGACCTTGAATGTTTCCAGGGATGAGGCATCTACCATCTCTCTGGGCAAACTCTGCCAGTGTTTCACCACCCTCATTGTAAAAAAAATCCTGCCTTTTATCTAGTCTAAATCTACCTTCTTTTAGTTTAAAGCCATTACCCTTTGTCCTACCACAACAAGCCCTACTAAAATGTTTGCCCCTATCTTTCTTGTAAGCCCCTCGAAGTTCTGAAAGGCTACAGAAAGACGTCTCCAGAGCCTTTTCTTCTCTAGGCTGAACAATCCCAACTCTCTCAGCCTGTCCTCATAGGAGAGGTGCTCCAGCCCTCTGAGCACTTCTGTGGCCCTTCTCTGGACCCTTTTCAACAGGTCCATGTCTTTCCTGTGAAAGATGCTCATCAGTTTGGCACTCTAACAACATACAGACTTCATACATTTTCATCTGAATGACCTTTCTGGTTTAAAGGACTTTCTATTTGGCAAGAGCTCTACTGCTTCCCTGAGCTGTCTGCAGCTTTGTGACTCCCTTGGGAAGACACCTGACTCATTGCAGTGACAAGCATCACACTATCTCATAACAGATCTTACCACATGAATACTATATATTGTGGCTGTAGCAAGGAAGGAACTGCAGAGAAATTACTATCTACCATTTATGCTATGATCTCAGTAGGCTTCTTGTCGTCTCTGAAGGCCAATTTGGTCTTCTACTGTAGGATTTAGCAAAGACTTTGTGGACAACAACATACTTGAAAGAGATACTCTTTACTTGGTGGCCAGTTCTAATTGCCTGAACTAAAGTTCAGTCTATCTATGTGTCAGGCTCAATCACCAAAAAACACAGTTCCTATTACCATGTCTTCCATTGTTGCAGGAAACATTGATATTACACACAACGACAAACACCAAGAACTGAGATATGAAAACTGTCCATCTTTTCTAAGGTACTTACAACTGGGCTTGCAGATCTTCTGTGAATTATCAGCGCTCCATGGGCTAGTATGAATGTCCATTGATTCCAGCACTGTTGTATCTCAGAATTCCATCATACGTTTATGGTTCCTCACTGAGAAAAAGCTCAGGCAAAACATTAAAATCTTTTATCTTTCCTCCCCTCTGAAAACTGAAGAAAAGAATGCCTGTTCTCTCTCAGTGGATGCCCACCCAGCATTACGAACTGCTGTGACTATAACGCACTTTCATTTGTCATCATTCATGCTTGTAACTCCTGATTTTCATCACAAATGCATACTGTATCTATTCTTGACCCAATCATAGTTCCTAGGAGCCCAATTCACATTTTTAAAGCTTTATACATCTCATTCTACTCCAGAAAGCTGCAGGACTATCATGTTTCTAAAATGAGAGAGATCCTACTTCTCAGATATTAGTTAAGAAATTAGTGTCATGCAGATCACAATATTGCTGTCTTTTGAAAAGGATTTCATGATGGGCTAAAAACTAATTATCAATAAAAAACTGAGGTTGTGAATGTGCCACCAGCCAAACCAAGAGTTTCAAGTTAAATGACACTTCTTTTGCGGCTGTTAATATTTTCATGCTTCATGTTCTATGTGCTTTTAGACTTTTTCCTTTGCATTTCATATTTCATTATGGACTTTGATCCTTTATCCTTCTGACAAGCACTCTAAAGAGTCTAAACAATGATACTTCTGGTTTGCAAGTCCTCTCTTTTATAACCAAAAAAGTAATAGTTGCTGTATTTTGCATTTCCTGTGAGATTTTTAGCAATGGTCACAAGTGGTTATGAGTCGGTATTAGCAAACCCCTGCCTCTCATAAATAACAAACGGTGTGCACACATATACTAAGACAAAGTCAAGTCCTTTTCCTGAGTGTATTGATGTCTGGGCATTTTTGTTGGTTGACATGATGCATATGTTGCTATGGAACTTCAGATTTTATTGCACTGCTGAGGTGCTACTGCACCACATTGTTGGAGATGTACAAAAGCAGCTTTCACTCTTATGCAGAATTAGGACCTTTTAACTAAATTCTCAGTGTTTTTTAAGATCTTTCTCAAGTTTTGTATCCCATGTTTTTGTTCCATGTTTCCATTCTTGTGTAGTGACTTACTGGACTTATACACAAGGAACATTAAGGATTTTTTTATACACACAATAATGCACATATAGTCAATTAACCGTTGTTACACAAAAATAAATCACATTTCCAAATGAAACCCACCTCCAGCCCAGGAGAATCTGCTTGGTGTTGAAAGTATCTGAAGGCTAGCAGCCACATAAATCTCAGAAAGCTAGTCCTCTCAGACTGTCTCAGTAATCAATATATGAAAAAAAATTGAGGTGATTCAGAACACCTTAATTAGAGTTCTTCATTCTCTGAAATTAAGGAGGGGCATGGAAAAGAATATTTATTTCCTCCTTTCAGTGCAGAGAAAGATAATAAGTCAAACAATTCCACAGGGAGTTGGTTGTAATCATTGCCTCTTGAATCAAGGTGGTCGTTATTATCCATGTGCATTGACAAATAAATATCCCTTATATTACAATATGAAATGAAGGAAGGAGAGCCCTCAGGCTGGTGTAATTTTCTCCCTGCTGAAGTAATTAATTCCATCAAGCTCACTTCTGAAAAAATTCAGAAAAGTCAAATTTTCCTGAGCAGGCTAGAATGTTTCTTCCCACAGTACAGTGACAGACTAAATAAAATTCTGTCTCTCTCACACAGTTCTTTTCTTTTCAAACAACATGCAAAGAAAAAAATGCATTAAGGTAACAAAATGTTCATCAGAATGAAACAGACATTTTAATGTATCCAAGTAACATAGGTTTTGGTAAACAAATTTTCCTATGAGTTGTTACATGAATCTTCTACTAAAAGCATTAGAGAAATGTAGCTTTCATTTCTCTACTGCCAAAAATCACTCTGAACACAAAACTCTCTAAGGTTTTAAAACATTTAAAAAGAAAATACATTTTAGGTTAAAAAGTTTGAAGAGTCTGGCCCATTCCACTTAAGAACTCTGGTTCTTACGAGGATAAAACTAAACCTCGATTACATATAAATTAAATTTAGAATCTCAGCTTTGCAAGTCAATTTCATTTTAATTCTCTTGTTCTCTAAATATTCTCTAATGAGTTTAAAGTAAGTATAGGGGATGCAGTCTTGGTAAAATGTGAGAAGAGATCAGGTCTAATTAATTTTTTCTGTTAAAGAGAACTATTAAATATCAAGACTTGTTACACAACCTTATGTAGCGAGTAATTTATGCTAAGGAGGGTAATAATGTTCTCTTACATTAGTGCTGTGAGGATAAACTAAATAATTTCTGCACATATGTAATATTCTGTGCAGTTGTGTAACACATGGCTCAACATTATTATTATAGTTATAAGAGGATTTGGCAAATATATGTGCTTGTATAGTATTTTCCTAGTTCCTTCAACCCAACTCTTCATAAAGGTGGCAAACTCTGGGCAACTACAGGTAGTTTAACAGATTTACCGCATTCATTGTTTTAATCATGATCAAAGTGAACATTTCAAACCCATGTTGTGTTAAGACATAAAGGTTATCCATTGCTCTAAACATGGTAAAAGTGAATTACAACATCCCTGCAATAAGACATCATCAAATAACTCCTGACTAATCTTTATGACTAATATTATTCACCCCTCGTGTAAAGCAAGTGAAAAATAACTTGTTTAATACTTTGAAAAGTAAGTACAGAAGTGGAGGGAGATTATATAGTGATACAAGAAAAATATTTTTAGACTCATTATATTAAAATGTTTTCAAACAAGGGCCACTTGCCAAAATAATAAAGTTTATGGAAATGTAAATGATCTCTTGAACAGAGTACAAACATACTGGTTTTCATCACCTTTGAGAATGATGCTTGTATTACTATATCATAAAGTAGCCTTACTGCACCTTCCTGGGTTGCTTTTGTCTTGTAAGTATCAGGAATTCAGATGCCTTAAAGTGGAAAAAAAACCTGCTTTGTCTGCATCTCCTCCTGGGCTGTAGCTGCTGTGCTGCATCCTGCAGGTCTTGATTACACCTTCTTCAGCTGGACCATCCCCCTTTTGCATTCAAAATGTAATTGAGGGGGGAGTTTCTCTATATATCTGTGTTACTGAAGATCCCAGAGTCAGAGAGAGTGTGATGAGTTATTCTATCCCCCTTCTCTTATCAGCAAAATCACACGTAAGCCACATCTTGAGTTTGGAAGAAAGGGGCACTGGAGGTAACGAGGCAATTGACACAAAGCAGGTGCCATCTTGAGGAGAGCTCTGCATTCAGTAGTAACCTGCCTCCATTCAGCAGAAGACCTGCAATTATCACACTTTTATTTGCAAATTTCAGTACAAGCTGTTGAGCAGCAAGAAAAAAGTATCCTGGAACAGAATTGCAGTATCGCCCAGAGTCCCTTCCCTGGCTACAGGTACAATTTCAGGGTTTACTGAATGTGCAAAATGCATTCCAATTCATAGTTCATACCCTCAATATATAGTATACATCAAGCTTAAAGGTAAACAGCCAAAAAAAAACGCAAAAAGAAGTTCGAATGAAAATTAAGTTGTTTTGTATTGCTCCTGTGTGCAGCTTGTGCAAAAGTCTGCCAAATCCATGAAAAATTCTAGGCACAGCAGTGATTCTGTTAATAACAGCTGTTCTGGAAAGTATATCATGTTTTCTGATGAGCAATGACATTTTTTAAATGAAAGAGGGCAAAACGTTAAGCTCAGTCATCCTTCTTGCCATAAGACTATACCATGGGAAGCGTGTCTGTGCCATTGGCGATGCTACACGTGTGTTTCAACATTCACGGTCAATGCTTGTAGTCCGGCATCTGGGACTTAACACACTTGTAACAAAATAATAACAGCACATACCATCTGCTGCAGGTGTACACTTGAAAAAAATTGCTGTAATATACACCTACGCTCACATGTACATTTTGTAAATATTCATGTCTTAAGTTGAGCCCCATTTTCAGTTCTATCTAACACAGTAAACTATGTATTTTACTTAATTTAGACTGGTTTTTGCTATTTGAAAGACAAAACAAAAGACCTTTAGGGAAAATTGTTCCACAGCTCTTGGCTATGTAGAGAAATCTCTCTTTTACGTAGAAACAGCATGCAAAGCTACCTAGGTTATTCTGGTAACTCAGCTCCTTTCACAATTGTCTCATCTAAATGTTCTGGATAAGATCACTGAACAGGTGATTACTGTATGGATTTGGGCTCATCTGTACAATTACTGTTTGTAGCAGTAGCCTCAGCATTTCCTTAGAAATTGTTACAGTTCAGAAGGATTGGGGTTGATTTACTGGGTGACAGCGGCTGCAGAAATTCATATCATAGATTAGAGGAACTCACTCAAGTGCCAGGACAGCCATGTGGGATAAGTCTACTAGGTTTATTATTAGAGACAGTCCCAAGTGTTTAAGTATTAATTCTAAGATTAAATTCATTTTTTTAATTATTTTTTGTTAAACCCACTTCAAGTGAATATGCATGCCTTTTTGTACTAACTGTCAGAAATATGATAGAAAATGAAGTTGATAGTGAGCTTGTTCCCTGGAGCACTGATTTTTATATTATGCTAAAATGCAAAATATTGATTTGTAGACTTTCCACTGAGTGTTCAAGTACATCTATACGTTTTGATCATGTGTCTTGTGTATGTCTCACACTGGTCAGTATGTTTTCCCATATGTTCAGTTTGATCAGCTTGCAATTGTTTTCTCTGGGGTATTTGTGACTATTGTAGTTGCTACCAGTAGGAATCTTTCTTAAGAAATTCTGTGTTTGTGGTAAATGTAGTATTATCTTGAGTAAAGGCATTTTGCCCTAGCCTTTTCTCAGCAGTGATTTTGCTTTCATTCTGTCCAAACACCTCCATGACATATTTGGATAAACAACCATACTGAGTGCAGAAGTGTGGTGCTCACTGCTTTGTGGTTCTTTCATAGCAGAGACGCAAATAATTTCTATACTAGCTTTATCTTTGTAAAATATTGATGGCCAGACCAAGGCTTCTTCCTTTTTGTGTTGCTATTTTAGCACCAATACTATTGAGTGTACCTTCTGTGGTATTCTAATATAGACACACGATTTTCCTACTGAGCAATAGAAATAATTTCTCCAACTGTTTAAATGCAGCGTTAATACACATTTTAGTCCCCATTGTGATTAAGTCTTCCAGAATTCACATAACAGTCAGTGTCCTGTTTCATATTCTGTCAGTTCCCCTGTGAATCAATTTAGTTAATGCTTTTAAATCTTCTGCTACTGATCTGAATACAGGCTATTTATACATAAGGTCATATTGCTGTTGAAAACCTCACTGAGTAGCATCGTATGGAGCAGAGCAGGCTTCTTCTGCAGTTACATTCAGAAATGTCTGTGGTATTTAACAAACCATTGTGTGATGGCTAGTGATACACATTTGCATTTTAATGCCAATATTGTAACATCTGTGGGCAAATGAAACTTTTTTAAAAATCAATTAGTTATCAATTAGCTGCCAATAAGATAAGCTGACAATAAGATCTGTTTGAACAGGTTCATGGCACATTCTAAGTATGGTTGTACTAATTTTTCATCAGACTATCAGTAATAATCCCAGACTCAGTGGTGATGATTTTAGCTTGAAACTCCTCCCCAGAAAAAGTCAATAAACATGCTACAGCCAGCTACAAAAATACCACATCAAGAGGTAAAGTTATCAGAAGACAGATAGGTGGTTCCTGGTTCACTGGCGGATACCATAGGTAATCATTATACCATGGATTAGATCTAGAATTGCACAGACAGACAATTTGGTGTGTAAGGCCTACAAGTTCATGTTCTCCTATGGATTTTAGCCATTTTAGGCCCAGTTCTTAGAGGAAACCTATATTATGCTTTGCAAACATACACCTAGCATGCATCAGCCAAGGAATCAATGAGACTGGTTTTGTGATGCCTCATCTTTGCAAGAAAAAAAAACAAACCCAACACGTTTTGGGACACTTATTGTGTCTCTGAACCAGTTTCATATGGTGGGCTTTATTGACTATCAAGATGTGAACTCTGTACTTAGGATTTTCAACTTATCCCACAACAGTCTATTTAGCATATGCAAATCGATTAAAGAAGACTCCACAAACCGCATGTCATTCTTGACTTCAAACATTTTCAAAAAGCCTTCCAGCAGTGACTCATTTTAATTTATCTTTTTAATGAAAAAAAAAAATCTTCAAAATCAAAGAAAACTTGCAATTTCCTTAGATGCTTAGTTATATTGGGTATATATTTCCTTAGTTAGCTATAATTTCATAAGTCTTAATTCATAAATGCGTTTCAAGTGCTTTGAGGCTGTAATGCTGAAGTTGTATAAGAAATA
>KZ505956.1:306436-333274 GCA_002844005.1 Limosa lapponica baueri | reverse complement strand
TCATCTTCCTCTGAATCTCCATTCTTTCTTTGACACTTCTACTGAAGTTCAACAAGGGCAAATATGAAGTTCTGCATCTGGGATGTAATAACCTCATGCAACAATCCATGCCAGAAGATTATTAGAAAGAAAGCGGCTTCTCAGAAAGGGATCTAGTATGTATAGGATCCATGGCCGGGATGACATCTCTAGCCCTTATGTATCACAGGGCAGTAACAAATTCTGAGAGCCCCTCATCCTCAGAGAGGGCAACTGTTGCCAACACCCTGGACATGCATTTTAAGAGGTGGGCTGGCATTAGGCAGGGAGAAGCCGCTATTTCAGAGAAGGGCAGAACAGCCTCCATTCGGATTCCTACTACTAGCTGTACTCACCGAATTACTAAAGAAAGCATTTAATGCTCAAAATAACCCCCTACTGTTAAACGAAGAACAGTTAACACTCTCTTCCCTCCGTGCACAATGAGCAGAATCAGGGAAGCACAGTGGGTGCAGAATTCACCCTACAAATGTTTTTGACCATCCACACAAAACAAAAGACAGAATTTTCTGTGCATAGACAGGAGTAAACAGCAAGTAAATGTTTGGGCAGTGCTTGAGAATGATGTAAAAATGAAAGAGGAAGGGCCAAAAGGATATCGCACACCCTCTGAGTACTCTTCTTAGAATTTGGGGATTGAAAACTGAGATGTGGCTCCATAGAGAAGACCTTGCTCTTCAAGTCTAATCTTCTCTTCCTGACTTCAGTTGTTCTATACTCCATTAGTAAATGACGCTCTAAAGAATCATTTGCCCTGTTCAATAATACAGCTATCTTATATCCAGAAGAAACACTAGCTACAAGTGTCAATATATGTCTCCTTTATTCTGATGCACAGAGCCATATATCATTTAAAGGAATATCAGGGCTGATGATACTGAGCAAGTCAAGCCACATGCTGAAAGCTCTGCTGTCTGAATAGAAAAATAAGATTGATATATACTGTAGGTCAGCTTTAGCAAAGAAGAGATCCTGTAATGTTCCATCCCCTTTATTACCCTTACCAAAATACTTTTATTTTATTCTTCCCAGTTAGTCATTATTCTTTTTTCAATCCCTGATTTGCTTCTCTGATTTCCTGCTGTTTAAACAGCCTTGATTTTGCATAGCTTCTCATGCTAAATCAATGTTTAAAGCTGTTTGATCCCTATCTCTGATCATACTCAGCAAGGAACATCCAGAAGCTATTTCCATTGCAATGTAACACAGTTTAGAGATCCTGACGGAACCATTACTTAAAGCTGCTATTTGTTTATAATCGGACTCAAGTACAGTTTCTCTAATAAAAATTGCTAAAATAGGAGAATATTGTGGAGTAACAAGAAAAAGATATAGAGCCATAGTGTAAAAAATATTTACATAGGATTCAATGTACCCATAATGCAACAACGCTGAATTCAGTAGTTTACTGACCACATGATGAATCCAGACCATGGCATATGGTATTCATAAGGAAAGTTTTGATAGCAATATAACTTTGAGATGTAATTCTATGGTCCTGCTACAAGCTTTCTATTCACTAGTAAAACTGGGAGGGGTTAGGTCTCGTAAGGGATGCTAAAATATTATGGATTTCCAGATGACAGGAAAAGTATTTTTGAAAATCAAATTACAGCATAAGAGAATTCTGACCTTTCCAATTCTATGGGTGTTCCTTGTTTTCACCTGAAATGCAGTGAAGTGGACCCAGTGAAAAATATTCTCTGAGAACAGACCTAGACCTAGTGATTCTGGAGGGTCTCCAGTGTGCTGCATCTCCAACAGCCTTCCCCTGAGGCTGACCTTGTCACCTCCCTGTTGCAGAATATCTAACATTTTCTGGTCTGAAGCATGAGAGTTAAAATCAACTCCTCAATCTGCTGCAGGTCTCCATGGTTACAGTACAGTCAGTTGCTGCTTTGTACACAGGAATAGATGGGATTTTTAAAAACTCAGGCTGCATTTGCAGAATGACAATCTGAGTTGAGATTTTTTTCCCCCCAACACACCGCGAACATATAAATCAATTTTCACGAGAGAGGAAAAATGTAAAGGTAATGCCCATTATCCCAACCCAGACTGACAAAGTGCTCAGGAGTAGAACTGCTCATCAGATAAAGAAGTTCAGAGTGCAGCAGTTACAGGAGAGATATGCTTAAATGTTTTGAGGGAGAAGCCTTATAAGAGCCAAGTAACATCCATTTGTGCAGACTGTTTTTCTTCCCAAAGCATTTTCTTTGCAGTCTAGACCTTTGTTTACTTAAATCTCAATACTATTCCTGATTCATATGAATTGTTCTCCATTAGCCTAAGGGTATAAATTCAGTATTAATCATAATTAAGTGTAGTTATGCACTGTCAGTGCATAGATCACAATCAAATGTATTTGAAAGAGTAAAGGTCTTTAGGAGCATGTATTCAACTCATTTTACATGAAGTAAAAATGAAGCAAATCACAAGTAGATTTCTGTATATTATACATCTTTGTAAAAATATCACTGGATTGTACCTCAACAGCTACAAGGGACTAGGATGTCAGCTTTATATTTTGAAACACCATCATCAAAATTCCCTCTAGCAATACTGACTGAGCAGAGAGGATGCCACCTACTAAAATATTAATATCACTTGCTTCAGGACGCTTTCCTTCATCACTAATTGTCGAAGCAGAATTGACAGTGTTACCTAGAGAGCTGCTAAGTTTAAACTATCACCACTGTTCTCAAAAGAGATGAGGGACCTCTTCCTCTTATCTTGCCTTATGATGATAGGAGGGGAAGAACACAAGCTATTTCCAGACCAAAAAAACCCAGGATAATGTAAGCCTTCACCTTCTTTTCATTTTCTCTTGTGATTTTCTTTTCTTTCTCTCTTTCACAAATAGAGCAAAAGTCCCTTTCATTTCTCTTCTGCAGCTTTTTTCCTACCCTAGAAAAGGCTGGATGAACATATAATTTACAAAGGAATAAAATCATTGTTATTCACTGCAGAATATGAATAACTTAGGTTTCCTCTCTGGGACTTATAACATTGGTGAAGGATAGTGGGTCATAAAGAAAAAAAAGGACCACAGAACACACATATCCTGCTAGCAGAAAGTCCCTAAGATCTGATTATTTTTTTTAATGTTTCTTGCACTGGCAGAAGAGCTTGTTTCAAAAGGCCTTAACTATTAAAATAAGATGAGAGCTGACTTACATAACAGTATTTAAAAGACACTGACTGCATAAAGGCAGCTCAGGGAACTGACTGAAGTTTTAGCTTTGTCAGGATTTTTGCTCTATTTTAAATAAGCCATCCTACAAAACACTAGTCAGCTGCATAATCCTTCAATTTTTCATCACGAGAGGAGTCCCCAGAAAGTTCCTTATCCATTAATGCACTTTTATCTCTAACTGATCAATAATTGTTTAGCCAGATGAAAACAGCTATACACAAAGATTTAAAATAATCCTAGGCATTTTGAAACATTAATAAATGACAATATAAAGATATCTTACTTTCCCCTTGTAAATCAGTCTGTTGTCCATTTTAAGCAAAATAAATAGCTAAAGAAATGTTGCAGTCTTCTATGATCTAACAGAGTCCAGTTTGATATGAAATGTTAGTTCATGTTGATCTCAGAAAGATAGCAGACAGAAAAGTCCATGTTAATGTACTGTACTGTAGACCACTACTATTCCTCTCCCTGATTTCAGAGGTGCTATAGAGTTTAAACATGCAGTATATTTATTTCACTTAAGGTTAATATTTGATGGCTGATCTAGTGCGCCTTCTAGTGAAACAGAAAGGCTCTTCACTCCAACATGCTCCTCAGCGCCTTCTAACACCACACTCATCCCACCAGTCTCAGGAAACTCAGACACAAGTCTCAGGAAAATGTGCCATGAAAATAGTCTTCACAAGCTTGAGGTTTTGCCTCCGCTCTGGCTTGATCAGCCGGTTTGCAAAACACAGCACTGATGTGAGAGGCTGATATCACACCCACATTTCAGCTTTATCATGTCAGATTCAAAACATTATTTCTGCTCAGTGCTCCATCTTGTAAATGATGCACAGTAAGGATGGATGACGGATGGTCACGGGGTCTCTGCCTGCCTATGACTGATGTGGTCAGTACTGCAAAATCAAAAATGAATTCTGTCTCTGCTGAGCAAGAACATGAAAGGCCATCAACAACAGTTATTCAATGGTTGAACTGCATTTCACTGGCAGCTTTATTCTGCTTTTAAAGAAGTTGAAGCAAGTATTAAAGTAATGGAGATAAAGAGACTAGTGACAGAAACTTCACTTTTTCAGGTGACTGTGAATGACTGTGAATGACTTACAATCTGCCAACATGAATCTGCAGGCGAACAGATTATTGAGAAAGAGCAAAGTGCTGTGACCACTCTGTTGGACAAGGATTTTGATAGCCAAAAATAAAAAAGACATAAGTGATGCACAAAAAATGCTCTCATTTTCCTTAATTTTGTATTGTTCACTTAAATGAACAAAGAGAAGTGCAGATGTTATATATAAAATTGCTCACATGCACAAACCTCTGAACACTGAGTACTTCCTGAGTTTGTCACAGAAGGTAAAAAAAAAGGCAGTGAGCATTTTTCCTTCTCCTCTTGCTTTTAAATTACTGCCAGCCATAGGGATTGGATATGTGCAATTGCAGACGGTCACCATAATCTGATAGAAACTCTAAGTATTTTCTTGTATTTATATAAAACATTTACACAAAAATAATTTATCGGAACTAAAGTCGCCCATTTGGCACAAGCAGTCAGAAGGGATCAAATGAAAAGTACCATACACAGATTTGAGTCTAACAGCTGAAAGCATGATATATGACACATGCATACTTATACACATGCATTGTAAAGATATTTAGAGCTCAAAGATTAGGATTACTTTTTTAGGTCTGTATTTGTCTGCTTTTTAATTTAAATTCCATTAAAAAAGGCAGGGTTATTTCTCTGCCCATTTACTTTTTCTTGCTTCTCTTATGCAGTGCTATATAAATGGAGCCTCTGTAAAATGAAGCAGTGTTTTGTTGCTAGTGGCATTGATAAATAAAGAACAAGATACTATAAATATTTTATGTAGTTCCTAAAGGCTACGTTCACTTTCAGATCCTTCTGCATCAGAAGTAGATTCACTGGGAGTGTGTTAGTTCATTCTAGACTGGGTCTGTTCACTCTGTTTCATTATATTCACATAAAATGGCAGTAGCTGAATTTTTTTTTCCACAGTGCTGTTACAAAAACCCTACGCAGCTACTGCAATAGTGATTATTGGCTGTTATGTTGTTCTGTTATATTAAATTATTATATTATACTATAATGTTATATTTTCATTTAGAAGTTGCTGAATAAGTATAGCTATGCAAACAGCAGGTAGTTCTGTCTATGACTTTCAGTGCATAAGGCTGCTGGTTCTTGTGACACACAGTTGCCCAGCCAGATGGATATGCCCCTGGCTTTTGCAAATGCACACATCGGTCATATTAGAACTAGCTTTATGAGCTTTAACCAGTCTGACACTGCCTTTTGAGCCCAGCATTTGTGTAAGTCTCACAGCCGACCAGCTGCAGAACGGTGATTTTATTTTGTGTGTTGCTTTGCTATTCATGTTTGTTGAAGTATCATTTTACTAAATTATATTACAATTGTTGAAGTGAAAACCTTAAGGAGCTAATGAAAACCTTAAGAACCTGTCCAAATATCCACTCTTTAGCATTCTCATGTTTTTAGTGAAAAGAGTTTGATATACTTTTAAGGAACATACTATTACTTAGAATTTGCATTCGGCAAAGAATATAACACCATACACTCGCTTATCCACAAAGGCATGATTGATCTGTTACCAGTTAGCAGCCCTTTCACGAAAGAAGACCAAGATTATTTTCTTTTCAGCTACCTCAACATTATTTGCTTTCAGACTGTGTAGTGTCACTTCAGTCCCAAAAAGCAGGTGCAGTTAGCCTACTACAATCATAAATATAGGGGAAATTTGTTTTCACTATCAGAATTCTTAGCCTTTCAGTTACCTTGAAGTCTGTCAACAAAGAACTTTACAGAGAGTTTGAACAGAAAACCAGAATTATGCTATTTCCAAACTTCAGTGATTTATTTCATAACACAGTTTTGCTAAGGAGATTTCCACTCTCCCTTTTAAAGGGCCTTATGAAACTGGAACAGCTTCCATCTCCTGTTAACCTTAGGGTTAACCCTGAGCTGTCTGCTTCACTTGTCTCAGCTTCAGCTTCTGGACAAAGCTTCTGCTATGGAAATGTTCATACATATTCACACTTTTCTCATCCTGTGATCCTAAACATGATGCAAATTTTCACGAAGGGCCTCCATTAAATGAACCAGGAAAAAGCTTTCATACGTCAAGGTGTGTTTTGAGGTAACATCCCTTTCTGACATAAAGAAAAAAAGGATATGAAATATATCTTAGCTGTCTGCTTACAGTCAAGTTTTTCTAGCTCTACACTTCCAAAAGTAGTGGGATTCAAAGTTTTAAGGCTACCTTAAAAAAAAAAAAAGAAGAAGAAAAGTTATCTGTGATAGTCTATTTGGGGAGCTTTTATTTCCACTAGAGGTTTTGAAGCTTTGGGGAAGGAGCGGAAGGAAGGGCACAGGGAGCAAAACCAAGAACAAGCAGAAGGAAGAATAAAATAGAAGGTTCAGAGGCAGTGCCCATGGTGTAATAACTAGGAGGGGTGAAAACATCCAACTGCAGCTCTCTGTACACCCACTGCATGTATCTTATGCCTTTATAATTAGTCATATCTCCTTCAGTCATTAAACTAGTATCACAGAAATTAAGGTTTTAATTTCTTTTCCACTTAAACAATAAATAAAAAATATAACAACTTAATGTCATTAACACAGGCTGGGAAAAATAAATCTGACTCCCCTCAAAAAACACAGTCAAGACTTCTATTTCACCAAAGGAAAACATGTCGCTCATCCAACACCCCTGCTCCACCTAGAAACCTCTTAAACCTATGTCTGATGCTCTGGATAACTCTTTGCGTTGCTTGCCCCTTGCATTGGCTCTAGTCCTGCATGCACCATATAGTAACAAAGCGCAATAGTACATGTAAATTTAATCTGCTAATTTATTTATGAAATCAATCCCAAATCCTCCCTGCAACCTCTCCGGTAACCCTCCAAGTAACAAGAAAGTATGTCTGGCACAGTGCACCTGTTGGAGTAATGCTGCACTGGCTACATTAGAAACAAGAAGAAAAATCCATAGAAGACAACATTCAGCAATCAGATTCCTCTAGGTCTAAATGATATACAGTTTCATAAATATTAAAAAAAAAAACAAAAAACAAACAAAAAACCCCAAACAAACCACAACACCTGTTGTCTGGAAAGCATCTTTGATAAAACTGCCAACAATATTCTAAGTGTTCATAGGTTTTTGTGTGGTTTTTTTTTCTTTTACCTGTTTCGCACAGCAGCTGAGGCTCACCATCTGGTCTGAGCTGAGATTACAGAGTGCAGCCAAACGGGTCAGAATCATGATGTTTTGCCAATGCTCTAAGCACTAGAAAATGCCTGGGGAAAACTAAAAATAAGTGTGGACATCATATATCACAACTCTGAAAAGAAAGTGATGAGTTGAAAACAGCACAAGGGCCACTCAAGGGAATTAATATATATATTAAAAAATGTCTCTATTGCCATTATTTCTTTGAGTGACTGTTGATTATCTTTTAGATCTACTCCTGATTTTCAACCCAATACTTCATTTCTATTGGGCCAATTTATAAAATGGCTAAACATTTGTTTCATCAGTCACAACAGCTGAAGCATAAGCCTCTGTAAACCTTTTCCTATGCTAATTATCTTTTTTCCTCAAAAAGACATTTTAAGCTAACCATATCTCCAAAGAAAGCTTTAAAAAGCCATCAAAAACAAAGTTGCAAGAATAATCTGATGCCTCTTTTCTTTAAGAAATCACAGAGATGACCCAATTCATAGTCATCTGGAGTTTCTACTTGACTGAATGCCATGATATTTGCAAATGTTCACTATCTCCTTGACTTCAGTGTTAAATCTCTGTCTTTTTTCTAATTCCTGCTGAGATTTGAGTGATTATGTAAGCAATTAAATCTAAGTGTCTGAAGACCAAACATCTTATTTAATGGAAAAGTATAGCTACGTAAACCATACATACTCAGATATATACATACAGGGGAGAAATACTCCACAGTCATGCTTTTTCATAGGAAAATAAGCTAGAACATTTAATGGTCAAATATATTTATTCCCCCGCCCCCCAAACTGCATTTTTGTCATGCTGCAATGTGTACAAAGCTTAGACGTGACAACATGATTAAGCTATTATTACTGTACACTTCTATGCTTAGCTTACATTTTAACTTATTGTACTTCTCTAGGTTTAATTGACATCTATTTCAAGGCCCTCAGGAAAGGACAAGTGTCCTCCACAAAATAGCTAGGCACAATGAAACGTAAACAATTTGCTAGCTGCAAATATGTTCTGTATTGATAGCAATATGAACAATGCTTTTACACGTGGGACTTGTGAACTTCCCTCCAGATACATGGTGTTCTGATCCATCAAGGTTTATATTTGAAAATCTGAAATGTCCTCTGCTTGAAGTAAGTTGAAAGTTACACATCATTTAAATATTTCTGTGCTATACAATAATTATTAATACATGTTTTCTTGTGGATAGCTTGCACTCAAATGCATCACTGAGTTACTTCACTAATAGAGCAGGTTCTGTTTCAGAAAACCACAGATTGAACAAAATATTTACAAAAGTTTACATGCAGACTCTACAAAAGAGAAGACTAAATCCCTACAATATTATGGGAGATATGCATGAATCTTACAATGTACAAGACAAAAAATAATCTTCGAAAACATAGCATAAAATAAATTAGAGGGAATACACAGAAAGTATTTTTGGTGTTCAGAATTAGGACTAAATTGTTTTGAGAAATCTACTCCTAGCAAAAGAAAACCATTTATTTTTATCTCATTCTAAGGCACGGTTTAGGAATGAAGGGAGATATCTGTTTTGTTCCTACTAGAAAAGAAGTTCCACATGCTGTGACAGATTCATTATCCTTCAGGGAGGAGAGTTTGTGATCCATCCACCACAAACAACTACCCAGTAGAGAGCAGTTTTGTCAATGAGAAGGTCTATTTATGTCCCCCACCATCGCTTCTCCTGATGCTCTTTTGACCATATATTGTTTTGATACTTTGGGGAATATTTTAGCTGTACTCTTCCAGATTGATGTCTCTCTGACAGTGTAATAAACAAAGACACATTACTCCACCCGTCTTATAGTGTCCCATGTGACTTTTTAATGATGTCGATCCTGAACCTTTTTGGTTTATCAATATTATTTCATTAGTCCATTATATATTGCTTTTCTGATTTATTATTTGTATGTTCTTATACAGTAATACATACGTCATCCAAATTCCAGATTTGTTGAGTTTTAGCAAGGACTAGGGAACTGATGTTTGAAGATGCATTCAGTATCATCAAAACAGGAAAGAAAAAGAAAAACACCTTCTTTTGTTTCTTCTGTAAATATAGACCATATATCTGAATATTATGGCTCTTTGTTTATACCTCAATAAAATAATGTAGATTGGACTGCAACTGAGTCTTTTTTATTCAACTTTTATATTTATGGCATAATTATACTCCAGTATTTATGTAGCCACTTCCTACCCAGTTGCTATTTAATTGGAAGCATTTTATTATAGTTGCTATTTAACTGGAAGCATTTTACTAGTGTTTTGAACATATGAAGCTCTATGCACAAGTTGACACATGGCTACAGGTGTGATATGGAAAAGCCTGACCTGCCACTCTGGAAGCAGGAGCAGCAGGGCAAATTCACTGCTTGCTTTAAACTCTGTTGTTTTCCAGCTGCAAGCTCAAAACATGCTGCTTTAGGTCATCATTAACAAGTGCTGTATTTACTCATTTGGCAGAATCAATGATCTCTTGGGCCTCGGACAGCCACAGGACCTGTAATATTTGTCAGTATTAACGAAAAGAAAAAGGACTGGGGAGGACATAGCTTACATATTACAGGGAATTAAATCCTCAGGTCCTGTTGACAGAGTAAGGCAGTGAGAAGTGTTTATCTTCTCTTCAAAGCCGATGACAGACCTCTGTGACACACAGACAGCAAGGTCTCACCACCAGAAGAAGTCCAGGTGAGGGGGTGTGTTGGAGAGGGACTGCAATGGGAGGGAGGTCACTTCAGTGACCTCTTCACATGGCAAAATGAGCACCTACCAGAGAGTGATGGCTGAATGCAGCACCTGGCCTCAATCTGTGGTTCTCGGCCTGCTCTACAGCTGCATTAACTCCTGTATTCTCTATTATTTATGTTCTGTTCTGAGAATAATGTGTATGAAGCTGCTCTAATACTATGGTCTTGCTTCCCCTGACCTAAGTCCAAGAAAAAAAACATTTCTCCACTGCAGCTTTTCCCTCTGATTGCTAGACAAACTTTTGTCATGTGTGCAGATATCTGTAAAGGTAAGTACACATATTACTGTGCATTTCACTACTGTTATTTAAAGAGAGGCATTTAACAACTTGTGGCATATGGAGACAGAATTAAATAGCTGGGATACAGCCTAGAGACTTTTTTCACAGTTCTATTCTTTTCCCTAACCCATGAGCAATCATGAGCACGAGATGTGCAGTGAACAGCTTTCTCAGTTCAGTTGCCCGTTTTTCTGTTGCTTTGCCATTACTGGGGGCTGTCATTGGTTCAGTTTCTTCACCAAGGTGTGAGGGCAGAAGGTACGCTCCTGACCCGTTTGTGCACAGCCCCGACGCCCTCAGCGCAGTCTCTCCGCTCCAGAGGTACAACACGCGGATCTGTCAGAAACCCTCAGGCCTGTTCCCCGTGATCCTGCCATAAAACACTGCCAAAGAAAGACATCAACAGAAATCAGCGGAGCTTGAGAAGGCATAGCGAATACATTGCCATGGCTGAGAGGTAGCACAGTAGCTCTGGAGAAAGTCTTTTTATTGATAGCTAACATCTGGGGAAGGACACAGCTAAGTCAGTGCCCCAAGCAAGATTAAATTACAGCTAGAGAAAAGCTTGAGAAAAAATCAAATGCTTTAGGGCTTTGTTTTGTCTCCAGAAAGGATGCCAATATAGAATACATCTATATTTGTCATACTGTTTGAACATATTTACTGTTTTTAACTTTTACATTTTGTGGTGTCTCAGACTGCAGTTATTTCAGCAGCACCAGGGAAACTACTTCACAGTTGCAGATGGAGTCCTGAAAATTTAGCAGGCAGAAAAGAAGGAATGGATCAGTTCTGGGTATGCATATGTACCTCTTGACATCTCCATAAAGTTTTTTTGTTTTGTTTAGGGGTTGCCTGCTGAGCCTACAGAAAAACTCTCCAAGAGAGCCTGCTCCCTGTAAAGCTGTGATGCCTAACTGAGTAGCAGCTAATAGTGCTTTTGTTCTATTCCGGGAACTGCAGAGCTCTCTCTGAAGGAGTAATTTTCCTTTCCTATTGCATTCCCATTGGATGCCATACCCAGCTCCTACTGTTCCTTCACAGGTCTGAAAATTCTCTGGCTCCTGGGCAATTCTTTCATTTGCAACAGGCATTTGATGGCACTGGCAGGCAGACGCAAGGTGAGTGTTTAGATCAGTGGGGAAGCAGCACAACACAAAAGAAACCACAATATAAGGTTCATACAACCTGCTGTAAAAATAACCCCTAACGAATTAAGCAAGCCAGAAGCTATTTTGAATGAACGGGTAGGAAGACTGCAATTAGCTCCTTTTTCAGGTGTCATATGCTGTACAGACAGAGACAGATGAGGTGAGTCTTAGTCTATACTCACATTAAAGCTAAATCTCTCCTCAGTCATTTTAAAAGAACAGTTTCAATTATTGTATCTGACAACATTTTAATGGGTAACTGGCTTGATTGTGCTGCCGAAAGACACTTAAAGGGCCACAAGCAAGACAAAAGCAAATACTCCCTTTCAGACAGAAACTTTAATTACCCCTATGCAGAATAAATTACCCCTAAGTAACACTGTGTTGAACACCCAGATGTGGGACAGAACAGTTCCAGCACATTCATTTCAGTTTGCATAGAAGTACATGTAATGAGAAGCTCATCATGAGCTGGCAATGTGCACTGGCAGCCCAGAAAGCCAACTGCATCCTGGGCTGCATCAAGAGAAGTGTGGCCAGCAGGTCGCGGGAGGTGATTCTACCCCTCTACTCTGCGCTCGTGAGTCCCCACCTGGAGTACTGCATCCAGCTTTGGAGTCCTCACCACAGGAAGGACATGGACCTGTTGGAACGGGTCCAGCGGAGGGCCGTGAAGATGATCAGAGGGATGGAGCACCTCCCCTATGAAGACAGACTGAGAGAGCTGGGGTTGTTCAGCCTGGAGAAGAGAAGGCTCCGGGGAGACCTCATAGCAACCTTCCAGTATCTGAAGGGAGCCTACAGGAGAGCCGGAGAGGAACTCTTTGTCAGGAAGTGTAGTGACAGGGCAAGGGGTAATGGTTTTAAATTGGAAGAGGGGAGATTTAGATTAGGTATTAGGAAGAAATTCTTTACTGTGAGGGTGGTGAAGCACTGGAACAGGTTGCCCAGGGAAGCTGTGGATGCCCCATCCCTGGAAGTGTTTAAGGCCAGGCTGGATGGGGCTTTGAGCCACCTGCTCTAGTGGAGGTGTCCCTGCCCATGGCAGGGGAGTTTGAACTCGATGATCTCTAAGGTCCCTTCCAACTCTAACCATTCTGTGATTCTATAATTATGTAATAATGAAGGGACTAAGTAATATACCAGTGTCACTAAGACTCACACCAGCTTCGCATTATGACTGTGCCTGTGTAATATAAAAATTTAATAAACTGGTAAGGAGTTGACATTGGGGTTTGCCTTCCAAATACCACCTTATTTTAAAGTGCTATGGCTTTTCAACCCTCTTAGCTGAAAACAGCCTTCCTCTAGTTTCATGCCGTTTTGAAGCAAAACTGAAACAAGTTTCTTCTAGAAAACAAAACTGAAACAAGTTTCTTCTAGAAAACAAAACTGAAACAAGTTTCTTCTAGAAAAGAGAGGTATGACTCGTGTGAATAAAGACACAAAAGATTCCAGAATATGGCTAAATGCAGAGTCTCCATCTGCAATTAACAATTACTGCCCTGGTGGCAATGTCTACCTCAATTCTGGTGTGTCCTGCTGGGGTCTTCCACAGCTTTGAACAGCCATGGTGCATTCAAAGCCCAAGAGTGAGGCGGACAGGTTACTTCCACATCCTCAGGCTTTCTAACAAATCCACTGGGAAACCAGGGTTTCACAAGCTCCCTTTCTTCACCCGTGTGAGATATAACCTTCAACGAATGCTATCAGACTCCAAACTACTGCCCAAGCTGCTTGCTCAGTTTAGGACCCTCAAAACTGATCTTTTCACCTTAACAGAGACACTGTCTGCCAAAAGGGAAAAGGCACAAACGTTTCAGGTATGAACCTCCAGGATAGTAAGCACCTATGGAACCTCAGTTCTTGAGATCCACAGGAAAGAGGAATATAAGGTTGTCTATGAGATAACAGGAAATATGCCTTGAAACAGGTCAATGGAGACACTTTTAGTCCATAGGAAAAGCATAGTGCTGTTGGCTTATTACACTTGGCAACTTCCAGGTTTCTCTACTCAGTTGATGCTGAAAGATCTGTCATTCCTTCACTAAACTTGTTTTGAATCAATATCTGAACAGATTAAGATCATTCTAAGAAAAAAAAAAAACCAACCAAACAAACCAACCAAAACCTGGTTCTCTTTGTTTTACTGAATAATTTAACTGGGATTTTTCTTTCATATCTACCTGTTAAGTGTCACTGAGCAGTGACACTTAATTCTCAGGAATTGGGTAGGAGATTGAACATACCAAAAAAAGAGAGTTGTCCCAGACGTATTCCACTGAAATAGCAAAAAACTAGATTTTTATACAGTACCTGAATTATATGCAAATCTCTCCACAAAATATATTTGCAAATTAAGGACAACTTAGTTCAACTTGAAGAAACTAATTCTAGTAAGCACACATATTTCAATTACTTTTCAAATTCTTGAATAAGATTTTTTTTCCAATTTTTCTTTATAACTTCTGTTCATATTCTTAGAGAGAAACTCTATCACAGTAAAATCTTGCAGACTATTATTTAATTATGTCTAGGTAAATTAATGTATTAATATATTATCTTGATTTAAACAACTATTCTTTCAGATCTTCCAAAACACTAAGACCAAAAAAATACCTGTATTATGTCAGACCAAACGTCTGTTGTCCAATACATACCTCCAAAGCGTGTCAAGTAGCACTTCCTAGGGAATAGCACAAGAGTAGGACATGCTGAAACTTCCTTAAACACTGTTGCCACCAGTAAGTGACTCAGGAACTTCTCAAGATTGCATAAATGCATACATTTTTAATGGACTTTCTCCTATGAACTTGTAGTCACTTTTAATTTGTACATCCTGCAGCAAGAAGCTCCACAACTTATTTATATGCTGTATCAAATGCAACCTCCTTTTGTTTGCCTTGATCTTCTTTCCTCCTAATTTAATTTAGCAACACATCAAATGAAAAGCACACCTGCATACTTCAGTATGTGTTTAATCAATGACCTTCTCTTCTAGAGGTCCCAGAATATCATTTTATTGACTCACAAGTGAGCGCAGCGCTGACAACATTTCCCTTTTCTTAAGATTACCCTACCTTTGAGGATCTTGCTGCTTAAGTGAGGTGGAGCTCACACCTTGTCCTCCTCACACTGCCCAGACTCGTTACAATGGTGCTGCTCATTCTGTGAAATTGCATCTTATCAGTGCAGAATTGAACTGAAATCACTTCTCCCGAATGGTCTTTAGTAAGTGATCTGACAAGAGAGCAGGGTGGAATGTGCTGTTGACAAAATTATTTTAAAGCTGTCATAAGACTGTTACAAATGTTTGCGGTTACTGGGCAGTTGATGTGAATGTGCAGACATATAGGCAGGAATAGGTACTGCTGGATGGCAAGACACTGCTCTTAAAGACAGATTGCTAGAGACCAGTCAAAGCTGCACCATGGCATTGGCAGAATACCAGCAAATGAACTACTACTGTATATCGGTCTCAAAAACCCACCAAAAAAAAAAGGAAAAGTGAAATAAATTTTAAAGAATATACATGAAATAAATGAAAATCATTAATTCACAGAGTACATAAGTTGTTGAAGTTACAGAATTAACAAAAAGGATATGTTCTGGTAATAAGTGCAGTGACAGCATAATCTCAGGGTAACCTCTACCAGCTGCTCCATGACTGCTAGAAATAACAGAAGGGCTCAGGGTTACTCACATTTTTTCAGAATTATCTTCTTCTTTGAACATTTGATTCAGAGAATTACAAAGTCAGCCCAGCTGTGTGTATTCCTACAATTCTCCTATTTTTTTTTTTGTTCAATGTTCTTTGGCCATTTTATGAATGGGATAGTAGGAATACACACAGCAGGGGTGGGCCAGGTTGCCGACACTCTCTGTCTTTGTCAGGAAGAGTAATGGGTGGTAGCCAATTATGCAGCTAGTGATCTCAGCTAGAAGTATTCAATATCAGGCAAGGCATCCTGACTATGTTGGAGGTTTATTTAAATCTCGTATACAGACCCTGGGGGACGTTTCCTCCTTGTACTGCAGAAAGAAAAAAAAAATCAAACATAGCAACGTACTTTAGCAGACTAATGAATGCATCTGTTAGAGTTTCAGCTCCAACACTGGGGTTAGCACTTTGCATTTTCTGCTGAGCAACACGTTTCTGGAACCCGGCCCTGTAAAAATTGTAAGTATTTACATCTGGCAGAGGCGGACCAAAAAGCCTCTGTGATTTTTAATGGACTGATTAAATAGATTTATATGCAAGTAAATGTGATTAGCTGTGGAACAGTGTATTGTTTCTGTGCTCACCAGTAAGAGGACATATACTGTAGCTTATTTGGGCATTTTAATGGACAATTTACAAAACAGTTAGGAACAGAAAATTAAAGAGGGGGAGGGAGGAAATCACAGTACGAGCACATTCTTGGCAATCACTTAACATTTTCATCAAGTTTTTTCACAGATTCTACATCCTTTCATTTATGATTGTCAGCAATTATATTTTACTGTTTAACAAAGCTATATACGTGCTACAGTAGTAGGTCTGAAATGTTGTTGAAAGGTTGAGAAACAGGGTGAAGAAATCTTTACCTACCCCATGGTAAACAGAAGAAGTGACTAATACAGAATCATCACAAGACAGGAATCAAACCTATAACATCTTCATCCACTTCTAAAGATATTGGAAAATATCTTATATTCTGATTACTATATTTGTCAGAATGAAACAAGTTGAAGATCCATTCAGGATATTTTCTGAACTTGAAGAAATCAAGCTACTTGTTCTACAACTTCGACAGCATTCTGTTCTAAGCTCTATAAAATTATTGATTGCAAATCACATTCCTCCATCACAGTAAAAACACAAAAAATGCTTCAAAAAAGTGGACATTCCTGAGTTTTAAAATGAAGATTATTCATGATAGTGGTTGTGGTTATTTGAGTGAATAAGTAAACCCTTAGCTATTAGAGAAAAGATTGTATTTTATCCATTCTTTTCGTTGATAGTAGCTGACCTGGAAGCTGCTCCACGTCACACCCTGTGATCACAGGTCTGTGGTGGATCACCTCGACACAGCTCAACATCCTCATTAAGCAACCTCCACCTGCAGCCTTCACAGCACATTCCTGTGCCAGTACCTAGCACACATGGAAGTTCTGTCCTCGTGAACTTCCTTTACAAGGGAACATAACCCCAGATGATTTGTTCAGTTAAGTGTAATTAACAATCAATTTTATTCAAATTAGAGACCTTAGTTTTTCAGCATTTGCCTCAGCTTACCTGATCCTGGGAAGGATCCGTTTGTAAGACTATTGAGTAACAAAACAAGGCTAAAAATATAATTACCGGTCCACTATGGAGCTGGTGTACAAAAGGAAAAGACTCTGAGAGACAGATTATGTACACATATATATGTATATACAATCAAGAAGACGGCAGGGATGTCAGTAAAATGTGAAATGAATAAAAACACTAATGTGTGACTAGAAAAGCTATTCTCTGGACTCTCTAGTATATAACTTCTTTTTCATTTTAAGAAATAGCATTATGTAAATCAGTTGGCTTCAAATAGAGTATATTTTACAAAGTCATTAGTCTCATGCAAAATGGCTCTTTTCCTTTTCTTCGTCTCCAATATTGCTGGAAAATATTGTGGTTCCATATTTTTTTCAGGTTTTTTTTCATCGTAAGGACTATCTAATTCTTACTTTCTTTCAAAATCTAGCCCACTCCTTTTCACTCTTGTGACAGAAAAGAGACTAAGAGCCCATAATACATAGTCAATATTTTAAGAGTGTAATATGATTTTAGCTGTCAGTATAAAAACTGACAACAAGAGGTCCCTGTAGACAGCCAAACACTATTGGTTAGTTCAGAATAATAATTTACACTGTATTGCTTCTTGTCTATTTGTACAGAGCTCTTCCATTTTAAAATCAATCTTCATTATTTTTTCTTCATTTTAGAGAGATTTTGACCCATCTTAATCTCACTATTGCAGATCATAGGTCATGAAGTTGCAAATGTTTGTTCTTATATCTATAGAACACGTCTGAAAGAGAACTAGCTTAATATGACTCAAGAATCATGAGCTTGTAGTGAATCTACATAGAAATTATGTTTTTATTTTTATTGCAATTCATTTCAAGGATGAAAATAAATGTTGTTTGCCATTGATTTTGTCTTATTGATTTTAAAAATATTTTGTTTGCTACTCTGAAGGTAACAGTGTGGTTGTTCTCCTAAAAGTGCACAGATTTTCTATGAGCCCAGAATGTCCATGGCTTAATGGATGCCTATGAATTGACTAGTGATTCATGCAGAAGATACACAGTAGTCCAGATAAACAAACAGAAGTTACTGAAATTGTAAATATCATTCTGCTATTCATAACAGACACACTCTGTTCTAGTGCAATTTCATCTCCTTATTGCAATTAGTAGATGATTAGGGAAAAAAATGTAATGACCACGAAATTTGTAAGTGACTCAAGGACACTTTTATTTATATGAATAATAACTTATGTAAATTGGTTAAATGAGAGACTATGCTGTCAAGGTTTTTCATATTACCCACTTCTCTGTTTACATGGCAGATGGTTCAGATTTACTATTAGCATATTAGTGGGAAGTTAGAAAGAAAGAAATTTTAAATAGCTGTGAATCCCCAGAAGGGAGCAATAGCAGTTTCAAGAGGCTGCTTTTTGAGAATTTATCAACTAAACTAAAAAAAATTATAATGCAAGGATGGATGTTATTTGCATTTACAATAAGGATTATTTTTATCCAATTCCAAACACATCTAAGGGATCTTTAAAGTACCAAGCAAAGCAGTATTTCTATAGGTGAAACCAGACTTACTGTGTTTGCACTTAATTAAAACCATCTATTCTCACTCTAACACAATTGTTTTTTCAGTTCACTGATTAAATTTAAGAAAATCGGAAAATCACAGTAAAAATAACATCTTACAAGCCTCTCAAAATCATTGTGATTTAGGTATGCTCCAAATCATACTCAAGTTGGATACAATTAGTAATCTGGCTAACAGAAGGTACTGAAAGATGTCTTTTCCCACCTGGTGCCCTATGCGACCATCCCTTCCCTTACCATTTGTAGGTTTATAATACATATATATCTCGGCATCTTTGAATCTCTGAGGTTTGAGGCATTGCAAGGATGGCCCAGCCACCCTGTTTTAAGAATTACCATGCTAACAGGGATGTATTTGTTTTGCTAGATACTCTGCATCAGCCTTAACACTAAACTACTGATAAGGTAAAAGTAAAGGAAATCATATATCAATTACCGATAGCACTTGTTTCTTAGGTTTAGAGGAAGGTATTTGGAAGTAAAACAAAATAACACTGATATTTACCTATGCTTCAGGTCTATTTATTCTATGTTGTTCTTTGTGTTTCCAGCTGTCTAAAGGCACTGGAACACACACACTCTGCTCAGAAACTGATAACTGGTCTTTAGGCAAAACTTTAATTGTTATCACTTCTTTGCACCAAAAGTAATTGTGAATTGAGTATATGTGTGTGTTTACATTCCCATATTCCCATTCTTTAGTATTCTGTTCAGTGTCAGCCTTTTCCTTGAGGGTTTTCCGTAGTTCATAAACTTGATCTGTTATCAGGGTATCGATTCGTAACCATTGTCGAAGAGGACCTCTTCACCTGTGACTAATTTTACAAACACTGAAGTCCTTTAGTAATTTTAAAGCAGAATATAATGCCTTTCTAGGCAGTAACCAGACTGTGCTAATAACTGTTTCAGTTCTTAACTAAAAGTAAAAAATGTATCCTTTTTATTAAAGAATGGGATATTGAAGGAAATGGGCTAAGATTCCAACTTCTTTGTATGCTAAAAATAACTATTTTTTCCCCCATTGATTTTTTTCTTCTATGGAATTCAGTACTTTGTGGAGAAAGCATTTTTCTGCCGCAGTTGGTGTACTCTAACCAAGTTTGGGCAGGATATTAATATTACAGTATATTCTGTCTGCCAGTCTACAGTATATATTATGTCTGCCAAAAATATAAGCTTATTCATTGTTCACATAACTTGTCTCTTAAACATATACCCCAATTCCCTATGAAAAATAGGTTGAGGTGGTGAAAATTAGAATGTAGAATAGAAGGAATCATGCTCAGAACAACAGTAAATAGGAACTGAACAGCACCAGCTTTGGATGGATACCAGAAAGCGTTGTTCTCTGAGGTTGCGAGATACCAGGGGACCTTCAGGCTATAAACTGAAGATTATATCTTTACCGTTCATGCAAGGAACTGCAAGGTTAGCAAGACTGAGTGGCACCAGGATGCAGTAATAACTATATAATACTGACAGCTACTAATACACAGGCAATGTAAGATCCAGAAAGAACATTAGCTGCCTTACAGCCTTTGGAACACTTCAAAAAATTTCCTATGGTTTCTAAATCTTGTGCTTTGTCAGTTCTACCGTAGATGAGAATAACAGAGGCACTTACGTGCCTTACATGGAGCATCATGGACTGGAGGTAGGATCTTCTCTGTTGTAAAACCACAAGACTAAAATGCTGTCACCTGACTAATCAGCTGGCACTAGTCATATATGTTGATACTTGAGGCTACTGTTATTATTAAATTATTAAAAAACAAAAAAAGATTCAGTAGAAGTTTGTAGTAGAAAAGAAGAAAAAGAAACTTTAGGGAGTTTAATTATCTAATTGAAGCCAATATTTTTATGATAAGAACCTTACATGTGAAGATACGTATTTATGTTACACCTTTTTTTTTAATGATATAGCAACATTTTTTCAAGCAGGTTTCCATCAGATCTCTGCAGTCTTAAACTTAAAATGCCATAGATGCATTCTCAGTGCTTATATTAATTTTTGCAAATACAAAAATGACACAAGCTAATTAAGTTATAGCAGGAAACATTAATTCGATATTTTTGTAACTTAAGAGAAAAAAATACATTGAGAAGTACCTCTGAGATAGATATGATGAGTATCTCTCATCAAAACTAGCAAAATGGTTGCATAAGTTAGTGAGGACGTAATAATCAAAAACCTTTCTTGAAAAAAGCAGTAATTAAAAAAGCCAAAGGTGTTCCATGAAAATATTGTCAATGGACTTATTTTTGAGAAAAAACTCCTTCTGTAGGCAATTAGTAAAGATAAAATGAATTTCAAATTATCATCACTCATTGTCTATTTCCCCCTACATTCTGATAATTTCATTTTACTATGTAATTATTATAAATAGGTATTTAGCATCCTCACCTATACTTTACAAATATTTTTTAAAAGCCAGTAGATACATAGCTACTCTGGAAACAAAAGGAAGTCTGGAAGTCTGAGGAACAGTCCTGGCGATTAGAAAAATATGTCATTACCAAATGCCAGTTGATTCATTTCATAAAGAAGGGTCAAAAATCTTCCATTCAAATTGCAGCATTAAAGGATGCAAGCAGGGTGATAACACAAAATACACCCCCACCAACCCCGGATCCCAACAATACAGAAGTTAAAATATGTGTGAATCATTCTTAGAGAAATGTTACTCACATTTAGGAAATTGAATTGATTTTATCTCTGTCTTGTATGTTACTAGGTATATCTAAGAGCTTTTGACAGTCACTGCAGGACTCCATATTTTTGTAAGATATATTAGTAGACTAGTTGATGGGCACCAGCAAAAGGAAATTCATCTTCTCCATGAATATTAATACCTATTGTTAATTTCCAAAGTAATTTTTCACAGCTTGTTTCTGGGCTAAAAAAGAAAAAGGAGAGTTCTCTGAGTAAGGAGTGCTCTGTCAGTAAGAAGAGACATCCTTTATATGTCTAAAAAAACATCAGCAATTGACATCTTTTCCTGATCATTTGGGAGCCACAGGGGCTCTGCCTCAAGCATTGTCATGCCTCTAGTAAAAAGTTCTCCTTTCTGCTTCAGTTATCCTTGGGAAGAAAACAAACTTGAATAAAATAACAGAAAACCTAATCCAGAGCTCTATAAAATGTTGACATATTCGTTATGTCCCTATAATTTAAGTCTAATTGGTATGAGAAAGATTTACAGAGATTATAATGAAATACAATATTATCTATCTCAATTCTTTCTTATTTTAGTTTAGATTGTAATATTTTATCTTTGTGGGTTTTCTTCATGACTGATCAGATAGTTTATGTTCAAACTAAGGTTTTTATAAATCCTGACGGCTCAACTTTTTCAGTTCCTCCAGCCCTTTTTGGTCTTTTTCAGCCTTCCCTAATTATGAAAGTTTTGATCAGATTAATTAAAAGTTGTGTGCATTCTGTGTTTCAAGTAGCCTGTGAGTTACCTGATGTCACTATACAGTTTCTCTACTAGATGGCCAGAGTCTTGGAGGTGATTGTCCAGCAGACATGGTTGGACCTACCACGATATAAACAAGTTAACTGGAGGAGCCCTGCCATAAGAAATTTTTTAAGTGGACCATCATTGGAGGTGGTGTGGAAAAAGTGAGCTGGAGCTTAAGGTTAGGGATAAGGTTAAGATTAGACCTAGAGTTAGGAGAGACAAAAAGGTTAGAGCTGCAGCTGAAGCGGGACTGGAAAGGGGAACCAAAGGGAGAGGTGAGCTGTAAAAACATTTCTCCCCTGACAATTTTGTCGCCTGGGCTAGAATTCTAGATCTTAGCTCAGGGCTCAGGAGAGGGCCCAGTTTTAGGTTTAGGATTCAGAGAGACGTAAGACCTAGGACTGCACCGGGAAGAGGCTGCCAGTGAAGTGGTGGGCTGGATAGAGTTTTCTCCCTTGACAACTTTGTCACCTGGACCAAGGCTGAGGCTGTTGGCCTAAGCTGAGCCGAGGCCTGGGGTTAGGATTAGGGATGAATTTAGGAGGGAGACAAAACCTAGAGCTGTAGCAGGATTGGGGTTGGAGAGGCGCTGCCAAAGGAAGGAGTGAGCAGCTCTTTTCTGCCTTGAGAACTTTTTCACCTGGATGGGTGGCACAACATTTAAAGCTCAGCTCATTTGGGTGAGGGTTAGGGCTGAGAGAAGCAAAGCCTGAAGTTTAAACTTCAGCAGAGCTTGAAAAGCACTGCCAAAAGGAAGGGTTATCTGAAAAAAAATTGTCCCCCGAGAAGCATCTCATCCTTGTGCTGGGCCACAGATAATGCTCACTTGGTACTTACGGTTAGCTTCAGGATTAGGGCTTAGGGAGAGACAAAGCCTAGGAGTGGGGCTGGAAGGAAAATGAAAACCAGAAAAGTGGAATGGTGGGCTGGAAGTTTTCTTCTGCAAAACATTTTCTACTAATACTCAATATTTAAAGGAAAAAATAATTTTAACTACTTTGTCTCATTGTGTTTGTTCTCTATGCTTGTTGAGCTTGTTGCCAGGAATGCTTCCAGATCAATTGAACTGAAGCATATTTGTATGCAAAACTTCATTCTACTAGTTATGCTCATCTGGTTAAGCATACAATCTACCACCTAGTTAAAAATGCATAAATAATTCAACAAAGACATATCGAACTAGGCATCATTTGTAGGAGTTATGGGCAAATAGTCTCACAAAGCTTCAAAAAATTGCCAGCTATAAAAACCTGACAAACAGGAAAACAGAAAAAAGACTCCTTGCTGAATGCATGACACAATGAATGATTCTCCCAGTTATTTCAGTGACTGGTGCAAGTAAAGCAGTGCTTACAAAACAACTCAGAGCTAAATCAAGAGCTAACCACAAATGCTGTGTGGTAGCGGGTGAGCAGCGACAAGAACTTACACACATTCAACAGGTCTGCAATGCAAGCTGCTGCTGAGGGAATCAATGCTTTTATACTGAGCTGTATTTTGACTAAAATATTCCCGTTGCTTATAGAGGCAGACAGCACTCTTTGAATGGGCGGTCTATTGTAGGTAAGTTAGGCATTACAACCATTACAGTAATGAAGTTGAAGGCAGCTTGCATGGCTTGAACCAGCTGCTATCCAGTCTGCCAGGATCTGGCTTCTTGTACAGTCTTGGGGAAGAAATAGTTGTGATATCTATGTTAGACACTTGGCAGTGCATTAACTGCATATGTACGGACTGGCAATGCTCCACATAGGCATATGGTCGAGTTCAGGAAGGTAGGCAATGGCTACCTCTGTGTTGTCTTGAATACATTTGCTAGGTAGTGCTTTATGATTTTCAGAGCAGTGGCAATCCCACGTGCAGTGTGTGTGTCTGAGGATTTGATGAAAAACTTGAAGAATGCCAGTATATGGCTTAGAGGCAATCCAAGAGGATTTCCGTGGTGCGAAGGCTGGGCATCCTGGCAGTCGGAAACCATCTTCCTAACATAAATCAAATGACTTTTTGAACAACAAAGCAGGTAAATCCTTTCTACTGAAAAATACTACTATACATCTGTGCCTTTCCTTACCTCTTGCTGGTTTCATTCCATCAGGCAAGATATCCTTTTGTATTAATTTCTCAATAGCAAACAGCTGACAACAGACTTACCACCTTACCCCTGAATTTTCAGTAACAGTTATTTCTGAAAATGCCATTTAGTTTGTGACAACACTTTGAGTACATTTCTTGGTATTTTTGCCTTTAGAAATACACAAAAAATGACACCTACTTCCCTAAAAAAAGAATTTGTATCAGGCTAGTTCTGATTTCATACAAACAGTCTCCCAAATACCTAGAAATGAAAAAAGCCACAAGTCTTTGTGCTGGGGAGTTTGAGATCGTTGTTTCTGCTTTGTGAGCTGCAGACATTTCTAAGTCTTGCTACAGATTAAGTGTATGAATAATTTAAGATTAAAACACAATAGGGTCCCTGAACTACACCCAGATATGAACAGTTATTCTGAGCCATGCTGACAACACCCACAGCTTGATGCTCTATTTAGTCAGCATGACTACTAGGTCATCTGTGTAGGTGGTGGTTGAGTGGTTCAGACAAGGCATCATCTAGGAGTGCCAAAAACTGACTGTTCATCGTTGATACCCAGACATGAGCTCAGAATCAAGACACTTCAAGGAGAGCTTCAGAGAAAACAGACTTTACAGTAGCAGATCAAAAAGTACTTCATATAAAATTGTAAATACATGACACAATGAAGTAATAAGGAATAATGTGTTACAAATAAGGCATAAAGAATTTATGTATACAACAAATAGATATTTTGTTCATACCTGAAGATAAGTAATCACAAGATAATTCTACATTAGAAAACACTAAAAGATGGACAGCCCACTAGGGAGGAAATTCAACCTTAGTAACCTTTTCCAGAGGCTAACAGTCAAGATTTCAGAGCATCTGCAAATCAATACCTCCAAACGCATACCACTTCAGAACAAGGGAAGGATCCCATCTCAGAGCAGAACTACTCATTAAGTACTTTACTGGTTTCCCCTCTGAAAGGGAAAATAGATAGGCCTATTATGTTACCTGCAGTCAAACCTACTTTCCCAGCTGCGCGCCTTGGAAGTCCCAGTTCATCCTTCCCTTTTGGTGCTTCTCACTTTTGGTGTCTTCTTGTTTTTCTGTTTACTAGTAGGTCTGTTCTGTTTCCCTAGCCTAAACAATTTCAAGACAAAACCCAGGTAGTTATGGTTTTCTTATATTCTTAAAAGCCTGTATCACTTTCAGCTCTTTCTACTTAATTTTACATTATCTTAAACACTGAGGCCAAAGCCCAAGGTTACAAACCAATGCACACTACACAGCCAACGAAGAGAGCACCTGCTGCTGCTGTGGGTATTTAACATCATCACCTTAGGTAAACTCTCTTTCAGACACTGAATGCTATTTTACTGCACAGTGAAGGAGCTTAGGGCTTGATTCCTGTAATAAATCATAACTAATTATGCTAATACATAGGGCATGAAATTAGCTGTTCATCTCATGCCTGTGACATCCATTAATCTATATGTTGGTTTATTACTCACATTCTGATGTTTATGAAGACAAGTCAGCTTTTCCCTACAGTAGCACTAAACAGCTGTTCCTTAATTCCCAAAGTCAAATCTTCCAAACTCCTTTATCAAAGGAGACTTTGGTGCCCCTTCACAATTCCAGTGGGATCAGCAGATATCCCAGCCCAGGCAAGATGTTTACTCAGTCAATGTTCAGACAGCTCAAAATGGGATAGGATAGGTACTGTATGGATTAAATAACTGTGCCTGAAGAATTATTGAGTAACTCACTATTATTTTACTATTGCACTCAAATGAACCTCCATTTTGCAGTGTTACTTTTTGCATGAGTATATATTTACACTTGTAGGATTCACTTTCATACGTGATAAAATCTGCACAATACTCATTGTCATGAAAAATGTCTGCGAAAAGGCACCACGTCTCCCAGGTCTCCTTTGCATCACTCTTATCAGATTACATTCCCAGACTACATATTATAGAACAATTATATACCAAATTAAAAAGTGATGGTAGAGCTGGTAGCATGCCCAGTTATTAATGCATCTAAATTCTTCAGTAGTTATTGATGCTTCTAATGTCAAAAATTTACTTTTATGTAATGCCCCGGAATACATTTGGGTTCCCTGAAAGGACCGCATCAGTGGTGACTGTAGATCAGCCTTTCCTACACCCCCTGCAGCTGTGCCTCCCAGACTCTTCACTCCCCCGTGACAGCCACAGTCCGAGAGAGAGCAAGGGGCCCTGGCAGAGAAGCCTTTCCCGTCAGACACACCGCGTGATGAAGCCACATGAAGAAGGGAGGGGAAAAAAAGCCTCCTGGTGTGAATCACTGTAAAGAAACCATGAAAATCTTATCCACATGCAATGTGGATAATCTACAACACACCAAACAGCAAATCTGTCTTGAGAAGTGGGTATCATGATTAATCCCACACACTTTGAGTCAGCAGATGAAGAAAAGAAGAAGCAGCAGAAAGAAACCGCTATGTCCTGATAACAACCCCCACACAACCACCATCCCTCTGTCACTTGTGGCCTTGCTGAAAGGACTGAGTGTGACCTGCAGTGACAGCAAGGTCTGGAGTGAAGAAGTGGAGTTTCACGACTTTTCTTGCTCCTTATCTTCCTATTTTCTCCCCTCCCTGTCCCGCTCCCCTGGGAGGGGGGATATGAGTGAGCGGCTGGGTGG
>KZ505956.1:269578-298545 GCA_002844005.1 Limosa lapponica baueri | reverse complement strand
CATGGGCAGCTTCTATCACCACATATCCAGCAAGAAAAATAATTAACAAAAAAAAAAAAATGGGGGGGAAAGCAGAGCAAATGCTAGAGAAACAGATTGTCATTTTATAACTATAAGAGAAGGAGAAAACTGGATGATTCCTATACAGCAAGAAACAGAAGCAGAAAGATCTGTGACACCTTCAGGTCAGGAACTGTGCTGAAGTTTGATTAGCTTAGACAACACAGCAGTATCAGCCATTCAGAATGGTGGCAGCAGATGAGGAAAAATACAACCGGAACTGCATAAAACATACAGAGTAATGAGTGTTCTGCACTGTTCGCATCCCCAACCATGCCTGAAAACCACCAGAAAAAAAAGCACACAATCTTGATGACCTTCTGTCCCTTACATTGCTCCTAGTCACAGTTCTTTAGAGTGAATCCTAATAAAGAACAATCTGCCCACATGACTGATACCTGTTTGGATTAGGCTGAACTGCCATTGTCAGACACATCAACTGATAAAACTCTGATTTACTTGGAGCAGTTGTGAAGGCCCATGTGGGAAAAAATATATATTAAACTAAGAGGTAAGAAAACTTTTTCTTTGCACACCACTAGCTAAGGTTAATTTCTGCAGCATATTAAAATATGCCAGTTCCTAGGGATCACATGCAATAAAACATACTTTTGTTAATCTTGTTAGTACAGAAATTCAAATGTTAAACCTAGAAGAAAGATGTTTTCTTTTTCTTTGTTAGATATCTATTATTTTAAATATTTTAGGTATTAGAACTTGGTTCTATTTTTAACACTCTTTTATATCATTTATCAAACCAGAATCTTCTCGTGTCATCTGAGAATAAAATGTCTCAGCAGGTTAGCTGAATTTATGTAACACTGCCACAGATTATTTCTTCCTAGGAGCTTGTCACTGTTATACAAAGCAAGGACTGTGCAGACACCAAATGAGCTTGTGAAGGATTTTTTAAGTATTGTAACTCTTCATCAAAATTTATATATATATCAGTCAAAAGCAATCAATAGAATGAAAGAAAAAATACCATCAAAGAAAAACACTGCCTCTAAATCTTGGCCCAATCTCCCTCCCTTGATATGGTTTCCATTATCTATTTGTATTATTGCCTTAAATAATTGTGTGCATTAAAATGCATTTTTTAACATGCAGGCAATAGCCCTATGCAATCATTTTCTGCATTAAGATCTTTGGTTTCGTGATGCCCGACAATTTGTTTGTATAGCTTGCTTTATTGATAGTCACCATGGTTATCTGAGTTCCTCCCAATCATTAAGCTGTTTGAATGCACAACTGCAAAGTAGGGAAATACTATTTTTCAGATTTTACAAATGATGACAAAGAGTAGTCATCCAAAGTTATCAAAGTCTTCCTTTTTTTCTGTCACTACCCATTCTGTTGAATGTGCTGATTTTCTTGCTAATGATACGTTCCAAAGGGTAATCACAAAAACTACTTTGAATGAAAAATAAGACTCAAATAACAAATCATTCAAATATACACACAAAAAATCATTCCTGTTAGTGAAGAGAGAGTGGGAGATTGAGTTAAGCTTCAAATTACTGCTGGCACAATATGCTAATATAATATCTTTCCTCATATGTGTTCAGTTTAGGTGAAAGTATTGTACTAAATCTGCAGGGCACTGTACGGTTACTAAAAAGAGACTAAGTAGGCCAAAAGAGAATTTGTAAATGTTTTTGAGCTTATACAGAATTTTTTTACTATAAGTCTAGAAGAATAAAAGCACAGAGATCTGTGACAGTACAGATGTCACTGATACCAGCACTTTACAAAAATATTGTTAAAAATTCCAAATAATTCTGAAAAATATAATAGGTAATAGCATACGGTACAAATCAGCTTTTTTAACTTTACTGAATTGTCCTATGTCCTCTAGCTGAGACTTTAAAATTAGACTTGCATGGACTTTGCAAACTTCCATGCTCAGATGCTGTCTCGCCCTGAGGGCCTTTCTCTTCTGCAGGCGTTTCAGTCCATTTATCTTCTAGTTCTCCAGAGCTTTTGCAGTTGCACTTCAGCCTTCATAAGGCTGAGCAGTTTCACAATTGCCTCATGCCTACACCAGAGCAAAATATCCCTCTCCTTGTTATCAGTCCGAGGGGCTCCATCTAACTGGCAAGCTCAGCACAAACTTGCCATACAGAGGTCTTCATGAAGGACAGCAGCCAGGGAAGCAGGTACGCATGGTAACTCTTTTCACACTCTTCTTTTTGAACCACATCTCAGTCTTTAGAGCATGACGTTGGGGAAAGTTCTTTCCATTGCTGCGGTGCAGCCATGGGTAGGTGGCTTCTTGAACGGTCATGCAGCAATTTGGGGTTCCACTTCAAGGGAGGGATTTGCTCCTCTACCCTGCTGAGGGCAAGTCTGTATTTGAAGACTAGGTGTCAAACACTGCTGCATCAAGTGATTTGAAGCTACTCTTAAGGCAGACACTGTAAAGCACATCCCAGCAAGCTAAGCCTTGCAAATGTTTCTTTGGTCCGTTGTGTTTTAAAAAGGCTGTAGAAGTGCCTGCAAAAAAGTTTTCTTACTAGCACCATTACTGGGAAGGAAGGAACAGGCCTGACAGGTGTGTCTGCTCTGCTATCATCCTATTGGGCATACAATATAATCTATGCTGTAAATCCAGTGGTGTTGCAGAGATGTACTTTTTTTTTTTTAGGGAAGGAAAAGCACTCCCCTTCTCTCCACAATTAATGGCAAGAGACTAAAAATATCAGTTTTATATCTTCCCTAGTAAATAATTCACTTCTACAGTAACACCAGTCACTGAGAAATCTCTGCAATTTCTCTGGAGCCTCTCAGGGAAAAAGGGTCTGCTCAGCTGGAGTGACAGCAGCAGGCAACTGTCTCATATTGATCTGCACTGCCTCAATATCCAACTAGGGCCTCACAGCGCAATTTTTTATTCCTTGTGCTTTGGGGCTATTGCAGCAAAACCACCATTTAAATAGACTTAGTGACAGTGGCATATTCAGATGGAAGACAGTTAACTGGAAGAGGTCTACGGTCTCCTTTGTAAGATGGAGTGACTGCAAATGAGGCACCTGAAGATCATGTTGCTCTAACTGCATTAAATTCAGTCACAGGACAGAAGGGATGGTACAAAGGATCAGAAGGGAATAGACAGGACTTGAATGCATAGACATATGGCAAAAACATAGACATGCCCTGAAAAGATGCCATGAAAGGTAATGAACTCTCAAAGCATGGTGTAGGACCCATAGTGATGGGTCCTCTACAGTTCTGTAGCCCGTTTATATAGTGTATATATATAGCACGTAGCCTTTTTATATAGTATATTATTTTCTTCTTGCAATACTTTTTAAAAACTCCCATTTCTCTGCTTCCAAAATCCCTGTGTAAAATCTAAGTAGTGTGTTTGCAACAGTTTTGACTTTAAAAGAAAGTTTTGAAGTTTATTTGTTTGTTTGTTAGCTCTTCCAGTAATGCTTGGTTAAACAGGGATGAGTAAAACAAAGCAGAAAATAGCCATTTCATTTCAAAGGACATACACTTTATTAGAATGCGATCTGACAGTGACGCAGTCTATTCATGATGCCACGTTCCTGTGGAGGGACTGGCTGGGACATACTTTGCCTTGGGAGTTTCTAAAGTGAACAGTGAACACAGGTGTGTTTCATCTGAAAATAATTCACCCAAGTGTTAAGTAATTCCTTCAGAAGAAATGCTAACAACTCTCCTGAGAGCTTAACATCTGTAGAGAGGTGTTCCACACAAACTCCTCTTTTTCTTTTATTTTGACTTGATAACATGTACTTTATTCTTCAGTTTATTTCAAGGGTGATGTTAAATTTCTGCAAAGGTCCTATGCAAGGACAGTCATCAATTAGCTATGTAAAATACAATGTATGGATCTTACGTGCTTCCAAAGCACGATGGCTCTGGGACCATGTAAACACTGTCTTTGGTTTTGGCCTGTTAGCACATCCCACCCCATGCAACACCAGCAGCCGCTTTCGACAGCTGAGTTCTGTGGTTCAGCTGGGAGCCTCTCTTCTCCAGGCTGAACAATCCCAACCGTCTGCCTGTCCTCACAGGAGAGGTGCTCCAGCCCTCTGATCATCCTCATGGCCCTCCTCTGGGCTCGCTCAATTATTTTCAAGAAATGAGACACATAGCAGAGTACCACAAGGAGTTACTACTAGATATTGTGACATCTTTATCATAGGCAGAACAGTGAGAGACAATAAAAATGTCCAAACCTACAAACCCTGATGTATTTACACATGCCTAGACTTACTGGGATCCAGTGACTCTGTATTAAAGGAAGAGACAGAAATATGACAGAAATGTTAAGAACTAAGCTGCTTGGTATCCACATAAGAATTCACCTTTTCAGGACAGAACAACATAGCTTAAATATGAAACCAAGAGGAAAAAAAAAGAAAATGGTGATAACTTCTTTATGGATCAGATTATACAAAAAACCAACCAACCAAACAAAAACATTAGACTGAATATCAAAAATTAACTCCCTAGTTGGTCTTTAATATATATAATACTTCAAGTAATCTTTTGTTTGGGATTTTTGTTTATTTTGAAATAATGCTTTATATCAATAATTACCAATAACTACTCTGTTAACTTACCAATAAATTCTACAGAAAATAAAAATAAATAGTTTCTTTAAAGGAGATCTGCAAAGCTTAATCAGAGAGGAGATTTATTTTTGGAAGCATTCATTATGATATGGTAGTTTTCTTTCTCTTTTTTTTAAAGGAATTATGCCCTTGTAAACTTATTTTAGTCAATTTTATGACTGCTAACAACATGCAAGGAAATATTACTTTCTTCTCAATGTAACAAATACATTACAGAGCAATTGTATTGCAGAAACTGTTTCTCATTGTCAAGAGGCCTCACTATTTTCATAAAGTGAAAATTATGTTGTTGTTAATTTTTTCTTTGCCTCTGCATTTTATATCTCTAGACTAACATCAGCTTCTTGAAGCTTTTCCAGACTGCTGCTTTAGGCAGTGAAATCTCTCATCCCTCGCCATCAGATGGCTTTACTCTTTCAAACACAAGGCAGGACTGTTTATAAGCAGGTTGTTTATAATCTATCCATACATCTCACTGTGTTAATTATTATTTGGGGCACATCTTGTCTAGTGGTTGTTTGGTTCACTTCAGCTAAATGTCTCTGTCCCTTTCCAAGAAGACATGAAGTCTCTTTAAGTGGCTTACCTAAGAATGAAGTGACATACATGTAAACCTTCCTATTCCTAAGTGTCAGTTATATTTTTTTCTGTTAAATATCTCAAAAATACAAATAAGCCCCCCTCTGATGGCAGTTGGAAGAAAACATGTCTTCCAAAGAGGGCTCTGAATTTGTCCTGTGTTTTTAAGGACACCCAACCAAACTTCCTGGCACAGAAATGTGGAAAAATATTTTTCATTAAGCCATTTTTCAAAATAATTGTTTGTAGAGTTATTCCTTTTTCTTTTTTATGCAGATTTGTGTTGATAAGTACATGTCGTCTTTCCCTAAATAATCAACAAATAAGACTCAGACTGTTAGTTCTGCAGCTGTTGTGAGCTTGCCGAGGTGACAAACAGTGAGAGTAGCTTGCTCCCTTTTTTGTTCTGCAACCAAAGTTAAAGGAACTTTCCTTGAGGCTAGAGTTAGAAGTGTTCTTTCAAGTCATTCCTCACTTGAGAGTTATCCTTTCCTGTTTTTCCTTTATCTTTGGATTTGGTTTGGTTTGGTTTCCCACCATGCCCCATTCTGCCCTGTCAATTCCTTTTTCCTCTTTCCCTTACAATTTTTTAAGAAGTGCTGTGATGATACGTCAAGAACTTGCATGGGTTCCACTTTCTTCCAAAACATGATCCAACTTGTCCATCAAATAATCAGATAAATCAGATGGTTTCTTTTCTTCTGGCATCTCATAAAGGCTGATACTAGGTTGTTGCCTACCTTCACTGGAACATCCACTGCACTGAGATCAGTTCTCTCCTGTCTAGTTGATTCAGAATAACTTCTATACACCTAAACCTTGGATTTCTAGAGGCTTTTGTTATTTTTCAGTCCAGCGCTTTTTCTGAAAGCTGTCTAACTGAGCAGGGCTTTTTATTCTCTGTAGGTTCTGGAGCAATGGGTATTTTGGACACAGCTTTTTAGTCTGTGCAGATGGAACCATTGCTTCAGATGTGTGTGTTTATAAATAAAGCTGAACAAAGAAACAATAGTACCCTTTTGGAATAGGGCTTATTAGCATTTTGATGGCTTCTTTATCCTGGGAATAGCCTTCTGCTTTTGGACTCTTCCTTCTATTCTCCATCCTGAATCTGTCATCTTTCTCTAATAATTAGAATTTATACTGAGCAATCAAGGCTTAGGTTGTCAAGGCAAAAAAAGAGAAAAAATGAATTATACCATGTTCTCCCTGCAGATAAGAATAGCATATATTTGCTTTATAAATAATGTTTTTTAATATGTAAATTATCAGGAACATCAGATTGTGAAGGGTGTATGAAAAGCTCTAAAATTTCATTTTTTCTAAAGCCATAAGTAATTTCCTATAGGAATAACACTAATGATATTTTTAGAGGAAGGAAAAATTCATTTGGCTATGTGAAATAAAAATGAATAGCAATGTTTTATGACAGCAGTTAGACTTCTAAATGAGTAAGAGGCAGAATTCACTGAACCACAACCGTGATAGGACTGCATTCGAATAAATAACCAATACTCTTAGATTCCTGATTCTAAGTACATGATGTATGGCTCTCAAAGCAGTACTGAATCTATTACATTAGTGGCGTTGATGTAATAATATTCCAACAATATATTTTTATTATCTAAATTATTCATGATAATGCAAAGTTACTCACTCCTATTCAGTCTCTTTAGAAGTAGTGACCAATATTAAATATTATTATATCTCATCATTCTATTTTATTAATTTAGTGAGAAATATGTTAAGGGATAACTTTAGACTTCCATGTGTCATCCTTTAATAAAGAGAATATTCTTAGTTTAACAGTTCAACATAGGTTAGCAGGTCCTAGAGGCAGAATAAGTAGGGCAGAATGACGTGTTTTCAAACAAAAGTAGGAATTCCAAAACCACATCACATTTAGAAAAGGCACAGTCCCAGGAGGAACAATACTAAAACTCAAACTTTTATTGTCTCAGCTTTTAAGGTTCCAAAGGCACAGCAGATGATAGAAACACAGCAGATGACAGAAAGCTTCTGAGTTTTCCCTTGTGGTATACTCCATATGATTTCTGGTAACAAATGCCACTTTGCAGGAAATTGAAATAGCTAAAGCAGTGAAAAAGCAGCGTAGTTCATACCACTTTGAAGCCCTACTCTCACACCTTTTCTCTGAATTCCTCAGACCCTCAGGTATTGTGGACAGAGTAAAATAGATTTCCACAACATATTAAGAAAACAAATAAATAAATTTTATGAGTTGGAACTCCAGGTTTCTAATCTCAGTGTGACTATTTATCTATTATGACTCCAGGCAAGCAAATGTGTCTTACAGAGCTTTCAGGAGTGGGGCAAGCCAGGGGAGATGGTGAAATACTGATTTTTACTACCTTACTTGTCCTTCTTAATGAAGATATTGATTTACTTTGTTCAGTGCCTCAAAGCTGTGCTGTATCACTTCAGACCGTGTTTTTCACCTAACAGAAGACAGTGATTGTGCTTACCCATTTTTTTTTTCCTCTGTAAATTAACACAGCATTATTCTTCTTTTTCACATCCATCTTAGCCAATATCTCTTTGCTAAGGCAAACACATGCAACAGTATAGCAACTGTGACCCTAAGCCATACAAAAACATAACTTAAAAAGGAGGAAAACCTACAGGACATCTAGAAAGAATCAGCCACGGAGTATTTTTCTGGTATATCTAACAGAGACATTTACAACCAATCTTGATGGCACATTTTGTTACCTGATTTCAACATTTTCACACCAAAAATTTAAGAAAACAAACAAACAAACAAATATGATTTTATGCCAAAAATCTACAAAAAAATATCTTGTCCAAAAATTCCTCATAACTCTACTTCTAAATCCTTCTCATCTGATCCTTTTGCCACAGAGAGCATGCACACAGGCTGCATAGACATGGGCCATGTGGAACACATATCTGGGTCTCTGTCTCCTGTCCAGTTCTTGGGCTCTCTGTCACTGTGGGCAACAGCCTGACAAGGAGAGGTTACACAACTTCAAAGCACAGTCTTTATCTTCTAGGGGAAAACACATGCAACAGAGTGTATGAAAATCGTGTATGAGCTATGGCAATTTATTAAACATTTCCAAAAAACAACATTCAGCAAAAAATTCCATGCATTGGAAAGGATGAGAGAAGACGGAAGACAGCGAGTAGCTGAAATGAGTAACTGCTGGAAGAGCAGGGATTAAGGCACTCAGTATGGGAGCCCGAATGGGAATGCAAAGACACAGAAGCCCTACCTTGCCATGTGGATTCACATTATTTTGCAGTGGTTATTTTTCAAATGATTAGTCTGTGAGAATACTCTTCTGTGATTAGTGTAGTATGTAATGTATGTAACTGCACAGTTTAGTCATGGGTCCTTTTTCATGCGGTATGGTCCCAGTACAAACCAAAATATTTTCTAGATGCACAAAACATGAAAACCTCAGTCAAGCTTACATCTTGTAACATGCCTAAGTTATTTATTGATGGCAAAATGAAAGTCCAAATAAACTAACAGAAGCATTATAGTTACTTAAAAAGTAATTTAGAGACTTGAAAGAATAGATGTCAAGCCACCCAAGAAATGAATTCTCCTCCAGTTGTCATACCCTATTTTCAATAATTAGAAAACTTGATCGCCTTTGGCCAGATTAGCACAGGTCTTGTTCCTATTCAGGCAGTTCACGTTCAGGAACTGATGCTCCAGCGATACCCTCTGGGGATAAAGCATGAAAGTCCCATTGCCTCTGTCTCTAAGCTCTCATTTCTTTGCACTGCTGTCATTGAATCCCAATTCTTCCACCTCTTGCCTGGTTCCGTTCTATTCTTTAATTCTAGGGAGTCTCTCCTCTAGCATTTTTCTATATTTCAGCATTTCCTGATTTTCTGAAAGGGGTCACCTGCATCTTGCTCAGCCAACGATCTTAATGGTGCTAAGGGATGCAATTCTTCTCTTGCAAAATTTTTTTCTAGGGTCAGAGGCAGTCAGCTGAGCTCAGAGAAATGGAACATTAATGAGAGAGATGCCCTGGTGGATCTTCTATACAAAGTTATCCCATTATCACTGAGAGAAGGAAAAAAATGGGAAGATACCACTGAAATATCCATTACTAGTCATTGTCTTTTCTGCCCATGCAGCAAAACTAGGCAGGACTTAAGGATGTAAATACTTTGCTGAATTTGATACAGTTCTGGACATCAGAACTCTAAAAAGAAAGGAAGTAACCCTAGGATTCGTTAGTTTTAAGACCAGGAATTCTGTTTTTGTCCAACGTCACGTAATAAAACCTGCAGAAAATGTATTTGTTCTTTTGCAGGATGTACAACTGAGTTCCACACCCAAATAGAGCTGATTTAGGTGGTAAATTGTGAGATTTGTCACACTATTTTCACAAAGTGCAGTTTGTGCATTTTTTCACTTTTATGTCAGGGAATATTAAAGCTCTTGAAGGAGCCACGGCTTTATTCATACAGTCTGTTGAAGATGTAGGAAAGCTTACTGTAAAAGTATCTCAGAGGAGTATGTTCTTAAGGTAGCAGATGTTCTGAGTACTAAACTTATTATGCAATTTCTATTTGAATTAGACTCCAACATAGTGAAGTGTAGGTGCTACAGGTGTTTTCTGAATGTTGAACTGGAATGTGCTGGGAAATGGAAGCATCTGGACCATGTTAAATTCAGATTAAAATCAGAATTAGACCAAAATCCTGCAAATTCATACCTATTTCTTATTTTTGAAGCTTTACTATATGTTGCATAGTTAGTTAGAAAGATTTCCTTCTGTGTTCTTAGTTTGCATAAAGTTGGGACCAGGCATTTGAAGATGTTACAGGTTATATTTCAGTACTTACTGCTGCTAGAATCCTATGACACTGAGAAACGTGTTTCATATTTTCCTATTTATTTCATCCCATCCCACACAAGTTCTTGTTCTTGTAATCTTCCACAGGAAAAGAAGAAATACAATTATACAGGCATCCAGAAAGGATCAGAAGGTGGTAATGGAAGATTTTTTTTCCAAGCCCTGGGTGGTGAGAAAAGACATTTTGCTGCTCTGCTTTTAAGCTACTAAGCCAGATCCTGGTGAAATGGAAATATAGACAATGGGGCAGCCACAGAACAACAAAAATGATGTTGCATACAATTCATGTATTTTTTTGCCTACCAAATATCGTGTTCAGTGTTTTTTCACTAAACATTTTTTTTTTTTTACTTGGACATTAGATCAGATTTTTGAAATTTTTTCAATGTGCAATTACAACTCAATGTGAAATGAAACAAAAAAAGCCAGATGATTAAGTAGAACCCAGCTGTTTCATTTGATGCTTTGGAAATATGAACATCATCTGTCACTGTTTAAAAAAAACTTATGAGAAGATGTGCTGTCATCAGACGGTATGCTCTGAATAAACATACAGGATTTGAAGTGTAAGAAAAGAGAACTAGCACGATTAAAAATTATCTTTTGTTGGTAGAAATTTAGTAGTGAAGTAAAACAGAAACACACATTAAATAATCTCTGACACTGAAGATAAACAGGATTTGAATCTGTGATTTTCACTGAATGATGGATTTCTGTCAATACAAGCAAAAACAAAATCAAACCCAGCAGATTATTACCCCTTGCAAACTAGCTGATTTGAGTAGGGTTTGCCTTGAGTCATTAGAAAACCAAGCTTTTACTAATGTGTTTGTTAACCAAGTTGGAACTGTGACCATTTTCATTTCAAGGAGACGCACAGGTTTCACGAGAAATCTTCAGACACTCAGGGTTCACTGGAAAACTAACCTCTGACTGCTTTATCCAAACGACTGGGAATCTGCTGGTAGTGTCAGAAGCTCATGCTCTGATTTGTGCGCTGCCTCAACCAGAGAGAACTGAGATGGAAAACTGTTCTGAATGCAATAGAGTAAGGAATCAAAGGCAGATGTTTCATGCTTTAGTCACCAAGCTGAAAGTGGAGCAAACTCTTCTGGAAGTGGATCTGAGGCTCAGGACCCAAGAAGCTCTAGTTTTATGTCCAAAGAACAGGGGTGTTGAGCTTTGTGACAGTAACTGCGAGTCTTTCGCTCTATCGCAAAACAAGTGCAAAGTTTGAAACTTCAAAAGTGGATGCAAAATGGAATTGCCATCTTCTGGCCAGCTCCAACTGTTCAGCGCTTCTTCCCTGAGGGGCAGAGAGTTGGAATGGGAGGTTGCAGAATATGGCCCCCACCTAGCTCTTTCCCACAGAGACTTATTGCTACCTACCTCTCAGGAGGGACCTGTCTATATGCCAGTAGCATAGAATACATGAGAATATAATTGCACACTTCAATATCTGAGCTAAGAAAATAACAGCCAAGTGTGAAGATAGTAGTCATTCTGAAGGCAAAAGCATCCTCAAACAGGATAAAGAACAAGTTTAAATAACATGGCAAAGACCAGCACCATAAATTTGGCTGGTGGGGTAATAATTATTCTTTTTTCTAGAAAAGAAATTCAAGAAGGATGGGAGGGAGCAGAGATATTAACAAGTATGCAGTCTTAGCTCGACCCTGTTCCCATTAAGGTAGATGTAAGTTTTCAGAGTTTTTTAAAACACCTTAAGTGAATACTTTGAATATCTATCCAAAGTGACTGCTGGGGTGGAAACAATGAGGTCTAGTAGTTTCTTTTCAATATATTTATATACTGAGGTGAATAACATCTTATTTAAATAGGTTTCTATATTCAATATATGACATAACTTTTTCAGGAACGTAAACTTTAGTGGTAGTATATATTTGCTTAGACTTTCATTGTTGCCTGAGAACATATTGCTGAAGTTGAACTGAAAACAGGAAAATGCGAACACTTCAATTCCTATAAATCATTTCAAACCCAAAGCACAGATGGTGTTGAGATGCAGCACCACAGCCTGCTGTTCTCTGAGATTTGAGGAAGGCCCTGTAGCTCTCCATGGAAAGCAATTTTATTTTGTTCACTTCACCCATTAGGCATAAGAGTGATTAAAAAAATAACCAAAAATGTCATTTCGGTTCCTGAAGAGAATCTAAATACTGACTGCAAAACCGTACTTCATGCTTTCTAGTCTCACTTTCTATCCTTTGGATTAAGATGCACATTTAATGGATATTCAGGATATGCATTTCACATATTTTAACAGAATCTTCTAAAAGTATTTTATTGGTATACTGTAATTATTTTTGCAGAAAATGCCTATTTTCTTGCGTTGTTTAAAATGTTTACATCTTTAGGATAACATGGCTTGATATTAGATACAGCAAATTTTTTTTAGCTCTAGAAAATTTCAAGGACTTCCAACTTTGGCTGTAGCTATAGAGTCAGAGAAGTAAAAGAGAAGGAAATAAGTCTGGCTCACAACTTCTGGAATAAAGTAAGGATTACTGTAAATGTAGTTAAACCTTTACTTATTAGTGAATTGAATCCACTATGAAATAACTGGGCTTGCCTCAGATATGGCAGCAGATTTAAACTGGATGGCTGAATCAGATAGTGCTTCTGACTGTCTGACAGAGGATGCCTTCCTATGGCAGGACCAAATCAGCATTCCTTAGTGCCTTGTTAATCAGTTCCTGGGTTATTTAGAGAGATAAAAGGTAATTCCTCCAGAATTTGGGGTTCTTCAGTCATACCTGGGCTGCCAAAGCATTTTCTGTACTCAAAAAGCCTCATTCTGCTTGACAAATTCTAGATACATACTGTGCAGAAGGTACCTATATGAGATAAATATTATTTTATGGCTGGTTCCAACAGGCATAAGGAGATTCAGTGTCCTTTATAGACCTGGGGAAATTCTGCTTTTAGAAGTATCATCACCAATACTTCAAGGCTACTTAGGAGCGTATAGGGTAGATAAGCAGTAAGCCTGTTATCTATCCATTTCTCTGTAATTTGAACTAGTTTTGCCTATAAACCAATAGAAATAATATATCTCATTTCAAAGCAATGGTTTGCATACTTGCTTGGAGTCAGGATTTTGTTTCAACTCTCAGTGTTATTAGTCTAGCAATTACTACCACCCACCAGAGAAGAAGGCCTGGAGCAAAGCAGTCAGGTGATGCTTTGGACTGGATAAAGGAGCTGGAATCTAACAGAGCTGCCATATGTACAGCCTGTGAACGTAGGGTACCTGTCTTGGACTGGTGATTTGTGTCTTCATAACGGCAGCAGGAAACTCTTCGCCACCTGACAACAGAATACCTTCTTTCTTCCCCTATTTCTTCCTTACCAGGGAGCAGAGCGCTAGGATGGAAATGCTTTCTTAATGAAAAGGTGCATTTCCGACCAAGACCATTCTGAAAAACCACACTTTTAATTCAAAGCACAGTTTCACTTTAAATACACTAGGTGAGAAAAAGACAGTAACATTTATCAACTTAGCTATATGTTTTCTACAGTTTGCCTCAGAATATCTAGATATATAGAAGTGCCTGCTTAAGCTCTGAATCTCATTCAACTGTTCAATATTGTATAATGTTACATAATGTTAATAATACAGTGAAAGGAATGTTCTCATCTTTTTATTTTGGATGGGTCCCTCTGTCTTTTAAAAAATTAATCCAAACTAAAATAATTGTGTAAAAAAAGTATAGGAAATTTGAAAACAGTGACCAGTAAACATCCATATATAGGACTCAGCTGCTAAAAATCAACATTTTAGAAACTAATCAGAACACTCTTGTTCAAAATAAAAGGGAAACAAGCTAATGGTATGCATTGAATTGTAATATATGAGAATATATTAAAAAACACTGGCCACCGCTTTGGTTCATTTCATTCAGTGGTGCAGCATTTTTTTTTTTTTTTTCCATTGCATGAATACCAATCTGAGCTGGAAAGTAGAGGCAGAATTTCAGAACATCTCTGTACAAAGGATAGTATTATTAATGGTTTTTCTGGCATTAAGTTAGGGGTTTGCTATTCATGTGTTCTCTGTATCCCCTACAATAGGCCAAATCATGCTATCTAGGATACTACATTAATACCTACTGCTATAAGGAATAGTAGTAATAAAAATTCTGTACAATTGCACTTTTGAAACCCATTAATTGTCACTGGAGAAACTTTATTTCCAATCCTTGGTTTACTTTCCTGTGGAAAGTGTGAAATGTAGGAAAAACGCAGAACAGGGATCTTATACCCTGATTATTTGTATTTTGCTCCTCTGTCATAAGCAGTGTCATCTGTTTTGCTAGAAATGAAGCACTCATTCTTGTCTTCAAAAAACACAAAACCTAGGGGAGTGGTTAATTTACACTCCAGAAGTCAGCCATGGAACAAGGATGCATTTTCGGATGGATTTCCTTTAATTACTCACAGTGCAGCTGGGCTGGCACAGAGACTAGCACCACACCTCTATATAGACTAGCTAACCCCTTATAATGTGCCTTTCTATACGTGTATGAAGTGAAACTTAAACTACCATCAACATCTAGATAAAAGTAAATTGTACCTTTGGGTACAAGATATGATACAAGAGCCTTAAAAGGTATTTCATCTATTTTTGATCAGTTTGGGAATTTTTACGGTTTCATAGGTTTCATCAAAAGCGTCAGAAAAATTCTTTCCTAACCGTCAGTCTTTCAGTGTCACCATTTAAGTAGTATCTCTAACATATTCAGTAATTAAGGAAGGAAACATTTACAGTGATTTGCAGTACAGCTCTTAAAGACGAGGGAGCCCAAAAGCTATCTCTTTCTGTCACTTCTGTGCTGAGTCTTCAGTTTTATTCAACACTTTCCTTGAAATAGGTTTTAGAAATCAGCTGTAATTTCCCTGATGTACTATATCAGCTACCAGACAGAACTGCAAAGAATTGATTGGATGAAAGTAAATGAAAATTAAGAGAGTCCAGGAACCCAGCTGGGTTATATCTATTATTTCTCTTGCACAACAAAATCTGTTCCATGTTACTTTTTAATACAATTCTGGGACATAATTTCTTTCTGTAATATCAGAGGGAATAGCACGCACTTTCTCCAAGAACTTCAAACAAGAAAAAAAAAAAGCTTTTTACATTCATCTTTTATGGAACACGAACAGAATGTACAGATCTCAAATAGCAAAAATTAGCACATTCTCTTGAAGAAATACATAATTTTCATCCTACACGTATGTCACTTTCTAACCAGAAGGGAAAATCTTCATGAAAGAACACCAGATTGTTCCAATCCATGCCTTCTCAGGGAGCTGCACTCGAAGAATAAACCCCAAACAACATTTACTTAACAGCGACACTGTCAATAGCTAACAAAACTTGTCTGTACTAAGGAAGAGCAACAAGAAACTGAGTCTGATCACTATAAAATTACATGAATACAAAACAGTGGGGAAACTTATTTTAAAATGAGCTAGTGCTTTTCATATATCAGCTCTTTAGTTTTCACTGGGAAGACAGATGGCCTCTCTAACTGGTAGGTGGCGAAGGAAATGGAAGGCATATTGGAAAGGCTTGGACAACAGCCAAAGTAAAAATTGTAATTTTGATATCATAGAGTTGAAATGCAGGGCATACAGCAATCATTTGATGATGTCTAGCTGCCTGCCTGCCCGCCTGCCTGCGTGCGCCTTAATTTCAAGACCTGGAATGTTGTAAGATCAAACCAGGGGTATGTTTGTGAGAGGAACAGGGGACATACGTTTTGTAGCTGACATTTGCTTCTTGACTGCAGCCTCCAACCCACTCACTTTCGCACCAAGGTGAAAACAACTTGAGTTTGTTCAAGAAGACACAACTTCTGGAATAGAGTGCTCTTGGAAGATGTTAAAAAATTACTAGTTGTGCTCTACAGGTGATCTTCAGAACAGTCCTTTAGATATCCTATTATGTATTGTGAAACAAAGGATAGTCACCTGAGGTATTTAAAAGTTAAAGCAACTAATAAGATGACTCAGAATTTCAGCTCACTGTGGCTCGCTCTTGTTTCTTTCACTTTTCATATTCTCTTTTTAGGTCTAATGTGTTTAAAAGACATGCATTCCTAAACAAACTACCCTTATCTAACAGGTACTTATTTCAAAGATAGCTGGTTCACTATACATCTACAAAGACATATCTCTGATATCGCTGAAGTCCACACTTATCTGTAGCTTATCTGTTGTCTGGGTTAAAAGGCCTGTACATACGTGTGGATGGGTAGTACAAATCTGACACTAGCACTTTATGACTTAAATAGGCTACAAAAAAATGTCTGTAAGCTATGCCCAAAAGATTAAAAAGATGAGGAATTCTACAACAGGTTTCCAATACTTTATTGATATTCCTCTGTACTGTTAAGTCCAGTACCACTAAGAAAATGAGAGGGTTATTTCTTCATTTCTATTAGTGAATCTGTGCTCTTCATTAATATCTTCTGGCTCTTAAAGAATGGTATTAGTTCAAATGCCGACTTGCCTTTCTCCTCTAAACCAGAAAGATTCTAGAGTAACAGTAGTCACACATTTATTCCAGAGGTCATAAAGACTCAGATCAAGTAAACTTGGTTCTTGCTGTCATCATCAGTCACGTGTGTGAGGAAATACATTTACTTCCCAAATATATGAATGCCCCATAAAGGGAAATGCAACTGATTGAACATTTTTTTTTCCAGGTATCAAAAGATGAAATTAAATGGAGACTTACAAAATACAGCCCTCGTTCTAATCTATGGGCAATAATCTTTATCTGAGACAGTTTAACTGTGCCTGAAGAAGACAGATAAAGAGTGCTCTGGGTTGGATACAATTATTAATTCTTTCAGATATTTATCTGAGTTATCATGAAGCAGCACAAACTCTTCAGCCTAATGCAGTTTTCTACAGGGAGACATTGCTATATTTTGATAAAAAGTAGCTGGAAATGGGGAGCATTGTGACACAAGAGGGGAATAATGCCAAGGCATAAATAAATGCAGAAGATGAATGAGAAAGAAAATTGTAGAGGGAGGAAGGTGATGAAGCTATAAATTTAAAATTAAGGTGAGGCAAAAGAAAAGACTTAATTTCTTATGGTGGCAATTAGAAGGAAGGAAAATGCTGTCAGTTTGGAATTAAGAAGAGGATTAATCTGACAGCTCAATTCTCAGATAAAAGACAATCAGCACTGTAAAGCACGATATTGGTTCAATGCACCAATTATTAAGGAGGAAAATACCGATCCTAAGCAGTTTCTGATGTTTTTTTTAAACAAATCAGATGAGCAGTTTAAAGTTTTCAAGACAAGTCATACGCTTTACTTGTCACTCTGATGATAACTGTGATTTTCATCGTATGTTGGGTTTGATGTGTTTGAGAATACACTTCCAGAAGATTACTAATACACAAAAGCAAATATAAGAGGCTGCATTTTAAGATGGAATTTGATTCCATCATTTTGCCAGCTGGTAGTGAATTTCCTTACTGTAAGGTGTTTGCTAGTTTCTTCCAAATCTTTCCCATTATGAATCCAAGTTATTGACTTCTAGCAATATAACTGCAAGTTGGAGCACATACAACACAAAATCCAGAATGAAGCCTAGGTACCCTCTAGGTTGCAGAATGTAACTCCTGTAAGTAACATACAGGTAATTAGCTTATTTGGGAAAAAGCTCGTTTTAAGAAAAAGGAAATACAGAAAGCATGTGACATTTCAGGAGCACGGCGTGTGCTGGACTATGTCAGCAGAGGCAACGGGCTTGGGCTCCTTGCCAGCATCCAGATTTCAGTTTGGATGTGGCCTTTATGTGCCTAGGCGAGGAGAGTTTATGTCTATGCTTGTAAAATAAATGGGCCAAGGGTTGTGTCCAAGGATGTTAGCTGTTGTGTGTGGAGGAGCCAGCATCCCCCCGAAAGGGAATGCTTACCCTCAGACCTGCATGGCTTTCCTCTGCCCAAGCTCATGCAGTGACTTCTCACAAAGCCCAAGGCAGCAAGGTCACACCTCTGCTAGCTTTTTTTAGAACTGCTGGGGAGGAGAAACAAAGATACCATTAGCACATACTTATTTAAAATTAATTAGAAGCAGCTGAGAGTGCAAATGTGTTATCAATGTGTAATAAAGATGGGCAAAGTCTAGAACATTATCACTTAGTTTGACATCAGTACTGGTAAAAACAACCAACCAAATGATAAGGGAATTAATCTGGAAGCACAAGGCAAACAACTGCTAAATAAACAGCAACAGCATGGGCCTGCAAAGAGCAGATTGTACCTCATAAACCTGAAAGGCTTTTTTTGTTCACACCCTGGAAAGAGATACCAAGCAGAGAGGTGATAAAAGCCAGTCAGCAGAGAATAGCAATAAACTTCAGAAAGACCTAAGAAAGATGTAAAATTTGATAATATACCAACAGATTACCAGTGTGGGGAAGCTCATGGAGATGTGCAGAGAAAGAAGCAATTTCAATTGCGCAGATGGTTTTTGAGATACTAGTGGTTTCACCTTGTTGATGTGTCACTGTGAAGAGCTCAGTAGCCCCAAAGTTAACTGCGGAAAAAAAAAACACAAACAGACCCCAAACTCAAGAATATTGAATATATCCTGCTGCCTTACACGATGGCTATATACAGCCTTCTTTATTATTGTTCATATATCTACCTCAGCCTCAGTAAAGGTTTCACTTTGATGTAAGAAAGAAATTTTTTACAGTGAGAACAATCGTTTACTAGAACAACCTCCCTAGGGATGTAGGGGAGTCCCCATCACTAGAGATTTTCAAGCCATGACTGGACAGGGTGCTACATAATCTCATTTAGGCTCCCCTTTCCACGAAAGGTTGGACCAGATGACCTTTTGAGGTCCCTTCCAACCTGGGCTGCTCTATCATTCTATGAACTTCTGACTCACATGCCTTTAATTAAATTGACCGTAGCAGTGTTATCTGCTTAACATTGCAATTGTTCCTCAACTGCTTCTGACATTTCAAAGTTTAGTATAAGAGCAACTTTAGAACATTGCACTTTTGAAACATCCACCAACTGACTATAACATATTTGACCTCAACACCTGTCTTGTTATTAATTTCTCTCTGTCTGATTATACAGAATTATAGTTTGGAGGAAATAGTCCAGATACTCCCTATTTAAATATGATTGTCACACATTGAAAAATGGTTTCTTCAGAGGAATGTCAATAATGACTTCTGCATACTCCCTCATGTGAGAACAGGGCTTGCTTCTGGTAGCTGGGCGGTTGCCTTGGCCAACAGATCAGTAATACCACCCTCACCATCTACTCCCTCTCCCTTTCCCCATCATTCATTGTTCTCTCCAGAGCTGGGACAGGAGGTTGCCATACAGTAAGGACAGACACAGGCTGCCACTGCACTGAACACTGCAACCCTACGTGGCATTGGTGCTTGAGCAGCCCAAGCAGTGCCAGGTGGTGGTTTAGCAGCTCTCCAGCTCTCCTGAGTGCTGCTGCTGCTGCCTGGGTCCCAGTAGGGTTCCTCAGTCCTCTCCCCAACGGGAGAATAAGGGCTCTATTTAGTGTGTGCAGGTATGCCTGTGGTGGAGGACAAGGCACATTGACCAGGAATGAGTTCAGTATTAGCTTTACACCTGGAATGCCTTCAGCCTGTTCTGGCTCAAGAAAAGTTATACAAGTACACAAATTTCTAATGGTTACACAAGGTTTACTGAGTTTTTGTGAGTTACTTTTTCTGCCTGCTTGCCTCCCCCTTCTCCAGGTGACTTGTTTTAAACCATACAGTGGTCTCTTACAGATTTGCCTGCAAATATCTGTACCTGAAGTCTTCTTCCAGTTACTGGTAGAGAGATGGCATGCTTTAAGAGAGGATGTCAGGGAGCCCTTACAGTAACCAAGACTTCTCTGTCTACAAAACAAACATTTAGACAGTATAGTATAGTCTGACCTGAGCCTTCCAGATTCTACGTGTGGGTAAACAGGATGCCATAATGGTTGTCACGTGAAATGTGACTTTCATCTTGTATATGGGTGCAGTAGAAGCATCTGAAAGGTGAGAGCCTTGTCCCTTACCAAAAGTTTGGGTAAACAATGAAAAAAAGCACTGGAAACATCACTTCTCCTTTAGAGCTAGACCTTCTCTTTCAGCTTCCTTAGCGGCATAGGGACCATCAAGGCTGTGAAGGAGTTTCTGCTCTACTGCATTAATGATAACAACTCAGAAGTGCATTAGGAATGCTTGAGTAATTCTGCACTGAGGACATTATAATAGGAGAAGTGCTGCTACAAGCATTGCAGAAGGTTTTTTAATGCCATGATATTAGAAACATAAGAAAATACGATTCTTTTTTTCAAAGTATTTGACTCTCTTTAGTAACATTCTCCTTCTGCAGCCTTACGAAGTCAGGATATACAAGGTCTTGTAACATTTCTCCTTATGGGTTTTTAACAGAGCAGTGACAAGTATAGTATTGAGGATAATATTAAGGCAGCTTTGCAAAAGATGTATTTGTCCTGTTCTTTACTGTTATTAAATCAGTTTCAGTGTTTAAGGCACAACTGCAGCATCAGACAGGGCAAGATCTTTTGCCCAGTTCCTCAGTAATGCCACCCTCAAAGCTGCAGCTACGTTTGGAAGGTGGTGATTACACCATCTTTCTTGAATTTGCTGACATCAGCCTCCCTGACAGATGGCTGTCTGAAGGCATATGGAGAGAAGATGATGGATAGCCTATATTTCAAAAGGCAGTGATCAGTCCAGCAACGATCTCCACACATCATCCAGTTACATGGAAATTGCATAAATCTTTTTTCCTCATTGTAATCAAAATGGTCATGTGCCAGAGCTCAAAGAAAGGGTGCATCCAGGTAGTTTTATACTTCACAGCCTGCTGAAACATTTTATTAATTATTTAGAACTGATGCCTTCTGAAGGAAGAAAGAAGCAGGTTGGCATTTGAGCCTGTCATCCAATGATGCATTTCCATATGCTGCGATCTCTTGCCATACAGTGAGGATTGGAACGTCTGTCTAGCTGATCTTCTCAGAAGCATCAGCATTTTCAGAATTTTTGCTTCTTTTGGCTAGCATTTGCAACACTAAGACCAAAGGTACTCTTCAGACTGAAATCAGCATTCCTTTCCAGGAAAACCCACATTTTTATCAAGTGTCCATTTGGCTCTTTCAGAACATTTTCCATCTCTGAGAACAAGTATGATTGTGCAGTTAATTCCTCAGTCCTAAGAGAGATGTGTCAGCATTGTGAGCTGTCCTTGGCTGCAGAAAACTTCTCAAGGAGTTAAGGTATGTTATAAAATCTTAAACAAACAAGGCTGTTCTGACTTCCAGACGCTGACCTATCTCTTTCATAATCTGAACTGTGCCTTTGCCTCCAGATTTCTGTGGTACCTTCAGAGCTGGTTAAATGGGGATAGCTTAGTTTTTCTCTAACCTTTTCTGTAGACAGGAGTTAGCAGTGCTGTCATAATGTGCAGTTGTTCCTTTTGTTTTCAGCTAGTTTGCGAGAAGACAATTAAGATGTAGAAAGCTAGTCCCAGCTAGTCAGTAGCAAGGTTCTATATGTCCAAATCATCTTCTGAGAGCAGACTGCAGTCTGCCTTCTCAAGGGCAGAACTACATCATCCACATTACCTCTGTTCAGCCACATACTCAGGAGAGGCGGTAGCAGTTTCCCCTGTTGGATGTGGCTGTGAGAGGGACTTGTGAATGCTCTGCCCTTGACAGCACAATTAAGGGCACACCCATGTGGAATAAAATCAGGTTAGGATGACCCCGAGCTGACATGTTTCCAGTTCTCCAGGAGCCATCCTGCGAGCACGAGGCACCAGGCTCACCAGCTCAGCTGCAATACTAGTTTAAAAATATTTATGCACCACAAAACCAGCCTTAATGACAAAGGACATTTTCTGTTGCTTTTTTGCAGTGTATAAAATATTCTAATGAGACTGTGAAGGGAAATGTTTCCACTTTGGCTCGAGGGCTCTGGTCAGGACTGGAATTCCAGCAGGGGCTACAGTCTGCCTTCCCAAGTTCCCGGTATTACTCCCTGCTCATTCCCCACCTTTTTCCAGACTGTTGGTTCTCCTACACTGGCAGGGTAGCTAAGGAGCCCAGGACTGGCAGGCTCACACCCGAGCCCAGCAACCACTGAAATAAAGACAGATAAACACTAGGACATCTGCCTGTCATCCCATGGTAATTCCTATATGGGTCTTCTAACACTAATGGTCTTGGGCAAACTCCCCCTTTACGGTCCCAGAGAAAGGTGACAGAAATCTGTAACTATTGACTTAAGCCAAACCATGTAATTATTCATGTAAAAATGTGAGCTTTGGGGTCTGGGGTTTTGGTTGGTTGGCTGATTTTTTAAAATAAAATTAACAAGGTCATTCAAATGAATCTCAATTTATGTACCCAAGTGAAATTTACCAAAGAACACTGGGCACCAAGCTGTGCACTATTTTAATCTGTGAGTTAGGAAAAAGCACTAGAGCCTACCTCGTTTAAAATGTAATGCTTCCAAACACAGGAAGAGTGCAAGACACTTGCAATGGTTTGTACTTTACAGAGATCTTGAGAATTTAGCAATCTGAATACATCTTAATAGGATCAGATTTAGTGCAAATAAACCTCCTTCCACTCCTTCACCCATCTCTTTTTTGTTGTGTGGAAAGGCTAAATGATTTGCTGGAGCAAGCTTTTTTAAACTCTGCAGTAATTTGATTGCAGGGATAACCTCCAAGCCCTCTTGCTCTACAGAGACCAAGTCCTTACAATCCATTATCTGTCAAACAATTTCTAAATGCTGCCAACCGACTAATGTCTCCTTTTGTCTAGCCAACAGTCAGAAACAGGCACCATGTGCATCCCTTCCAAGCACTACATATGAGACAGCATCAGCTTTGCCTAGTTGTTGCCATTGCTAGGTGAATCGTGCCATGCCACATCATTTATTCAGGCCGTCAACATAAAAAACAATACTTCATAGTTCTGTCCCAATAAATCAAATCTGTTAAGTTGAAAAATCTATTAAGTGAATCAGTGGCATTGAAACCTAATGGCCCCAAATGAAATGCTTCATTTTTCAAAGCCTCTAATGGGCTCAGTCATTTCTTATTTCACAGGCTGTAGCAGATTTATCAGCTAAATTAAAAGCACACATTGCTAGACTTTGAATGACAATAAAAATATTGGCCCTGAAAGACTGAGTAAAGACATACTGCCTCCTTCTAGGCAGTCTGAACGTCAGTTCTAAACATTTGAACTATTATTCTGGATTGTTCGTGTACAACTGATCTCTGTAGGGGTGTAGATCATGTATGAGCTTAAGAAAAAAATGAACCAGCTTAGCATTAAAAACAAGAAGCCATTTAAGGGTATCCATTAGCTAAAGTATTTCTTTGTGGTGATCAATAATAAGTTGAGCATAGACATGCTTATCAAGGCTAGAGAAAGTCCGTACAAGCCATCAGAGCCAGCAGTTACAAGATGGCTAGGGCCATCCACTACCATTAAGGATAATCTATAGATACACCTAGATATTGCTTAGTCGAGTACATTCCAAAATTAATCTGAAAGAGCATTAACTGATGCTCAAAATCAACAGTATAAAGCAATGCTCAACTCCCAGGGATTTTGAAAGTGACACAGTGCAGGACAGCAGAGTCCTGTTCTCTCCTGCAGCTTTCTTACCTCAGTGGCACAGATTGGATTCTTATTGTTCAAATCAGCTCCATGTTCTCAAAAGTGCATGTTCATGATCATTTGCTAAGGTGCCAACCCACGTTTTATGACTACTTCGATGCTTCTGCCTTCATAGATTCGGCCTGGTTTTTGTAAGTGAAGAGATCTTATCTGTAACTGATCTGATCTCTTTCCCTGCCAACCTGTGGCAGGTCCAGACCCTCCTTAACAACATGCCTGCTCAGTTTTAAAAGATCTATCATACTATTTAAAATTAAAAAAAACAAACAACAACAAAACACACACCCCCCCAAAAAAATCCCAAACGCTAAAAGCAGGATTAAAACCACCTACAGTATCAATACTTGTATCAGAAAATAAGGGTGATACAGTGCTCTCAATTAGAAACAAGTCAATGTTTTGCACACATATACGTACATACAAAGATCCTAAAACTATTCCCTCCAACTTTATCAACACATACATTGTCAGGCCTTGAATATTTATGATGATAATTTCTCAATACTAATGATGACACTGCTTGATAAAATAGATGTTGCACTCTCTCTTTGTACTTGCATGTAGCATTTTTTCAGTCTTGAATTGCAAAGAACTAGAGGCATGTGAACCATCTCATTTTCCCAACTGGAGTTCACATACAAGTGTCTGGCTCTGTCTTGGAGGTGTCTACTTTAATGGACGGCAGAGTGCTGTTACAAGACTCACCCAAGCCCATAATGAGCACGGCACAAATTGGAATCTCCTGCTTCAGCTGACATCAAAACAGTACATCTTCCTACCATGCATTGGTCAGGAATCAGCAGCTTTCTATTTTCTAACAAAGCACTTAAAATGACCATAGGTTTTTGTTGCCATACCTCACACATTTTAATGCTGATGCTATCAGAAGAAAAATTATGTAAAAAAATCTAAACTTGCATGGGGAGAAATCAGCCGCCTCTCCCTTCATCTACTGAGGGAATTCTTAAGCTGCGTTACTATTTCTAGAACTCTAGAGAACTGAAAAAACAAAACCCAATCTCCAATACTGTGAATTAAAAAACCCTCAGGGGTCATATAATACTTGTGACAGAAACCAGGGCCATACATGTGTGATTGTCAAAATACTAGTATGGGACAGTACCTTTTTTAGGATTTCACTCAAGCAGCGTGTGGGAGATTTTAAATTTCCATTTATACTGAAATGTATTCAGCAGCTATAGAGAGGGAGGGAAACCCTGAGAAGCAACCTTGGGAGTGTGATTTGTGCCCCACTTATTGCAGAGGCAGTGAACTGCGGTTTTCTGTTCAAAATGAGTGAGTGGGTACTGGAGAAAGCAGGCAGGAATCTGCCTTCTCTACAGCTGCTGGCTGTTGTTAAAACTAAAGCAGTGTGTGCCAGCTTTATTAGTCATTTTCTGATCTCAATCCCTAAATTAGATGTTTGTGGGCATTCATACCACATAGCCCTGTGTGTGAATCCCATGAGGGTTTCAGCGGGAGCTAGGAGCTTAGGTACTCAGGACAGCCACAGCCTAAAGCATTTTTAGGCCTAAAACGTAGAGGCCTAGCAAATTTAGGATTAGCCAGTTCCTGTGGATCATTTGATTGATTGCAATTTTGAACTTAGGGTAAAAAAAAATCTCTTCTAGGTGCCAAAATGCTTTTGCAGTTTTGAGTTTATAAAATAAGGACACATCACTGCATAAAGTACCAGGCAATAATGGGTTTGGTGGTCTTTCTTAAGGCAGAGATTTTTGTTTATACATTTATTAAACCGTGTGACATACCTGCGTGACAAACCTGTTAAACTGTGTGACACACCTTCCTCCTTGAGGAATTCCTGATTAAAATACAAATGCTTCAAATTTAATGGCTTTGCCACTTTCTTTTACATAGTCGGTATACCCTGATCTCCCACCTCTAACAGAACTTCTAGGCAGATAACCCTGAAAACAACTGAACTGATTTGTCCCTGACCATGAATTTGTTAAGAGCACTCTTCTACACCGTACATTTGTTGTTTTCTCTGTTTCATCCCTCTCATTTATCTCCCTACTGCCTTCTTCACAGCCTCTTCTGGTTTTATAAGCTCTGTAATAGCAGCTTCTCTTCGGGTGACTGAGGGGGGGGTGGTGTCTACACATTTAAAAATAGTCTGAGCCTGGCAGCTGAGACTGGACCTGAATCACCCTTTGGATTGTGTATCCACCCTCTGTGCAAGCAGCTGCTACCCCTCAACTGCAACTGCTGCCGAGTTCCCTCTCTTGCTCCTGTCCCAGGTGGAAGATGGGCTGACATCTGCTGCCCAAACAAAGCCCAGCCCCAAGAGACTGGGCAGGGAGGCTCCACATTAGCCCTGCTTTTCTCAGTAGAGAGGGCAGAGTCACCATCACCCCACTCCTAGCTCCCCATCTGGCCTGGACTCATGTCATGTCCATGTATCAGCCCCCACCTACTGTACCCGCCACACACAGCAGGAGAAGAGGACCTATAGACATTTCTCCGCTACTTCCCCAACTGTGACAGCTGTTTTTATAGAAGGCTGTTCCTTGCTCAGCAAAATAGCATGCTCTCTTCTTTGCTCAGAAGCATGTGAGAAATCTTATTCACAGTATCTGTGATTTTCTTCCAAATCTGTGGTTCTTTGCTAGGGCCTCCCCAAAAAGTGTAAGAAACTGACAACATCAAATTACTTCCTAAAATTAGCACTGCAAGGACTTAGGGTGTTGTGCTCATGGAAGCAGTGGGAGAAGCAAAGTTGAGTAACTTGTCATTCTGAAAGTGGTGAGGGGGAAACTGATGATTAGACTGAGCAAAGCAGGAAAGCAAAGAAGCAGTTCCCATGGCAAATGGGACACTGAAAAAGCAAAAAGAGAGGGGTATTTTTTTAATTTGTTTTTGGTTTTAGGGAAAAATGGTTCCTTATTGCTTCCAGTTTGTTGAGTAAGGCAAATTACACTGCACCAAGACATGCACAGGATGAGAAATCCATGTTCAGTATGTTATACAGTACCTATCAGTATATAGGTCCATCAGGTTTGAACTAGCAGCATGTATACAGCTGCTTTTAAACCTCCCTTATGCCCAGGGTAAAAGCAGAACCTTTCATCCCACTGTGGGAAAGCAGACCTGCCTCCTGGGATCGGTGGCCTGTGGGGCAGGGGGTCGGGGGTCATTTACAAAGCCACCTGTATGACTCTTGGCAGGTCAGAGAACCGTTTCTGGCTTTGGGTGTCTGTGTATCTCTTCGACACAATTTGTTGGGATACACTATTTCTCCAGACTGGTTTTGAACTGTTCTAGTCCTGTCTGTTTTAACCTAGTCTCAGACAACATTATTCAGGGCTCTAGTTTCAAAACAGCACAGAATACTACAAGCAAATCCAGCTACTTCACGCTGACATTTCTTTGGGGCTCTTTCTCATCAACCTAGTTAATTTGCAAAGATTTAAAACTTTCCATTAGTGTTTCCTCAAGGCAGATTCTCCCTTCATCCCCAATAGCAGTGGTAGTAGAATAATCTATTATTACAGTGCTTTTACCCTCTTTATCTCCCTTTTCCATAGAATCAAAATGCATCATGTTTGCGTTCTGTGGTTTGTTTATGGGGTTTTTTTCCTGCAGGACTGGCTCTTAGTCCCTTCCTATCATTTTGCAAACACGATTATTTGTGGGGAAAATCTGGCGTACTTCTGTACTGAGTCAAGAAACCCTTAAAAAGCCTCTCTCCCACAACATGGTTACTTTTTATTTAGTTACATCTTTAACTGTGGTATCCAAAGAATGCTTTTATATCACCTTTGCTGCATAAGTGATCACTTTTTAATGGTGCAGGTTTTGGTATTCTGCTACAGTATGTACATTAAGGTACTGCACTTTTAAAACTGTAGTCTTGTGTCCTCAATATTATTAACTTTAAGAATTATTTAAAAATCTAGCCTAAGCACAGAAAAGGAAAATTAAATATTCAATACTAAAAATTAATACAAAATTAAGACATTTACTTCAGGCAGTGTAATTACATTTGCTGTTTCATACCCTTTGACTGTACTCAGAAATGAACACCCACAAGAACATTATTATTTCAAAAAATATAGCTGTTTTTCTTACTTTGAGCACATGCTGTGTATCTTCCTCCTTCAGTCTTTCTCAGTCGTCTGAGGAACCGAATGTCCATACACACAACCAGCTACCACACACACAGCTGCTCCTCCACTTAGGGAATTTCAAGGGACAGGTGCTTTGAATTATTTTGGCTTGCAATGAAAGACAGCCATACTAACTCAAATCACCTGTTTAAGTGTAGAGCAATGGCAAGTTTACCATAGATTAGCCTGCTTTTACGTACCTTGTTGCCATGCCTTAAGACTTGAAATACAGGCTTTTCTTTAAACCATAGATATTGAGAGTCAGGATGAATTTTTATCTTGAAAACTGTAACTGTAGGTCAAATCAGAGCTTAGCAATTCAGGATCCTTGAGAAAAGAGGATATAAAATTGATCACAACCCAGTGTTTCTATAGAGGGTTACAGCTACACTAACACCTCTTTTTTTTTTACTTTTGTTTAATAATTCAGACTCTAAGAATGACCAGATTTCCCCTCCTTATATGCCAAAGTCCTTCTCTACTGTTTTTCAAAGGTATTTCTGTAAATATCGTTTCAGTAAGCTTAATGACACTCAGCTGATCTTTCTACAAACTGGCTTAAAAAAACCCGTCCGTGCCTGCATCTGTTTTACAGGCTTTGTGTCCCACCTCGGTGACCAAGTGAATCCACAATCAACTGTCATTGGTCCTTGTTTCCCGAGTGAGCTGGGATATGGATGGCTGACACCTCCCTACAGCCAGTTTACAGTACCAAGGGAGGGAAGGGCAACAGATGAAGGGACCCTTGATGTGCACTACTTTACAGACCTTATTCCACTAGTGGGGCTTCCAGGAGAGAAAATGCTGGGAAGCGGGGAAGGTCAGTGTGGATCTTGTCCTGAATAAGCTTGGGAAGAGGGGGATGCAATTAAGTCAAGGAACATGGAGCAGAGAAGATGGGGACAGCAGGTGACAGAAAAACAACGTGATGAAATCCTGCCTGTCTTCAAAGTGTGGAGGACTGCAACAAACT
>KZ505956.1:220337-235490 GCA_002844005.1 Limosa lapponica baueri | reverse complement strand
AAAAAAAAAAGGCTTTAATGTACTCTTGTCACCTGCTACTAAAAATTATCCAACATATTCAGCGTTTGCATATGCTTCAGATTTGGAAAGAGCAAGTGATAAGGGGTCTAAAGAAGCTACTGAACAGATACCTTCCTAAGTCACTGAAAACAACCGGGTCTCTTCTCTCTAAGAAAATCTGTGTTTAGCGAACATTTTTTAGCAACATACAGCTGAAAATAGTTTTACATGTTTTCATGTAGCAACAATGTGACTCCTTGCTACTTGTATAAAGCAAACAGTTTAAGCATGAAGTACTAAAACTGTAATGCTTAACTAACATTACTTAAGAAGATACAGATATTTATTTCTATAATTTGGACAAATAATAATGGGTAGCTTAGTACTGAGCTCACAGTAATCTCAGTAATTCTTTCTCTATAAACATAATTCAGCATAATCTTTTTTATATAGACAGATGTAGTCTCTGTACAGTGAGAGGACTCTGCAAATAACTGAAGCAGGAGCAGAAGGAATGCTTTCTACAAGTTAAAAAAATAATTTGTCATCTAAAACTAAATGAAAGGCTATCACTAGTTTTAGTGAGTGAAACACTTCAGGGGTGCAAGCTATATTGATCAAGAAACATGTCAAAGCAATAACTAACTATTGCAAGGCTGGCCACTCCATTTTGCATCTTTTCAAAATAAGAGATGCAGGTACATCGCTAAACACAGCACATTCATGAAAAACAAATTAATTTGAAAATGTATATGAGAGAGTTATTCCACTCCAGCCTCGTGATCTTTCTAAACAAAGTATGGGTTTCATTTTCTTATGCCAACTTTCTGTAGTTACGGAATTCCAAGGATTTCAGTTATGTAAAAAATATTAAAATATACAATTTTTTGGCAACTACAAGTTAGTATTTTAAGGACAAAAAACTAAAACAAACTAAAACCCCTCAAAAGTTGATCTCAGGATTACTGGAAAGGGATGCTGAAGTTACAGAAGGAAGCCTTATGAGGAAGCCTTACTTTGTGAGAAGAAAGCAAGGGGAGAAGCTGGGAACAGGAAGGCATTATTCTCACCAGCAAACCAGTAATTCCAAAGAAACTTACAGAAACTGAATCATTTTAGCAAAAATTTTCTAAGGTAATTACATCCAGTAAACATTTACTTTCTCCTGGTACTCTGGCTGAAGACAAGAGAACAAACTTCTATAGAACAGGAATTATTGGGAGCATAAAATCAAATTTTTTCAGTAGTTAATAGTAAGTGCCATAAAAGATTCATCTGGCATCTTCTTGACTGTTCTGTCTTTAAATTTTTCCAGCTCCTTAAGAGATGGGCATTTTGCATTTCCTTCTCCTACCTGCCCTAGAATACCACAAAAATAGATCTAGCACTTAAATGCCTCTCTTTTTAAGATCATCTCCAGAAGTGGTGAAGTGGTGAAATCCTCAATGCTCTTTTCATACACACTTGTCATGTATTAGTTATACATATGTATGTTTTCATTGTATATTAGAAGAAGTTGTATTTCTTTGGAACGGAGAATCCAGTCAACCTACTTGTGTATGATTGTTGCCAGTTCTTCAACTGGATTTCCATTCAGAAGAATATCCATTTTGATAAGGTCCGCTGCCTGGTATCCTGCATCTTCGTAATCAAAACTAAAAGAAAGGAGTTTAAAAGTTAGTGATGATTTTGTAAAAATTATATTCTGCATTCTTTGTTCTATAAATTTTAAGTTTTAGACACTTCTTAATAAAGCACTCAAACTTTTTATTAAAATAGGAGCACAGTTTTTAATAGTCTCTCAGTATGTCTCCCTCATGCAAGACTGGACTAGAAATTTACCGCAGATAAATCTCATCTCCAAGGCAGCAGAAGAAGACATCATCCTGTCATCCAGCTACCAAGCAAGGTAAATCAATCAAAAAATCTACATTCTTACTGCAATCTCTAAAGAGTTTATTCAAACACTTCAGCTGGAAGTTCTTTAAAGCTCCAGGCAACAGAACCCTTCAACACAGCTTTTGAACAGTAAACATCCTTGATGTCACACAAATCAAACACTAACACTGGATTGTTTCCTTTTCATCCTCTCCTTTGACAGACTTCTTATATGACCCCTATTATCATTCTCTCTGACAACCACGTTTTCCTCCTCATTTCCAAACCATATTTCTCCTTTGGTAGATATGGGCCTTGCTGTCTGTGTGTCAGTTTGCAATACCACGTATCAGAACAGAGGGGAAAAGTGTCCTTTGAGAGTATTTCAAAGTACTTCTATCTTAATTGACTTAGATAAATCACAGTTGTGTGAATGGACTATAACAGAAGTATGATTATTGAGAGCATACACAATGCAACATTAATACATCAATTAGAAAATAAAAATCAAGAAGTAAGACAATGCAACATTGTTTGCAATCACCCTTTAATCAAAGGAAACTCAGCATAATTCTAATGAGGTAACTTCTTCATAAACAGATTGGTTTTTATCTAGTTGCAGAGCTAAATCCTGAGAGAAAGTGCAAAATCTCCATCCCCACTTTTTCTACCTGACCTTCCTGTCTCCCCTCTTTTGCTTATCCTTCTACTTCAAATGTAATTGGGTTTACCAGTTCCTGTCAAAATGTAATATATATCTTACTAACAACACGTCTACGTACCAGGTTTGTAAGAGCTATTGAGTCTCCTGTGGCATAAGACCACCTGCCATGCAAGATTTTCCCTTCCATCAAATTCACAAAGGTTCCCCACAAACAGCTAAGCATTGCTCTAGCTTCTGAATTTATAGAATCCACCCACAGCAGAACACTTTGTCTCAAAACACAGCTGATTTACATGCTTTATTATGGGAATAAAGTAAGTAAAGTTAGTGTTGTTTGTTTTAAATATAGTTTGTTGATTTACTAGCTTTAAAGAATCAGTATTTAGTTATTTTCCTTTTTCCACCAAGAAACAATACAGTAGGAAGTATATTTTCAGTTATTCCTTTGATAAAAAATGCTCCTTGTCACTTCAGACAAGTAAGAACCATGCAGATGTTACTCAACTAGATGAGCAAGTGCCACTCTGCATGTAACACTTGAAAAATACTTGCATCACCAAAGGAAATTATTATTAGGTAGTGATGCACTTTTAGTGTTTTTCAGGTGTATTTCCATCCATTTTCACAGTGAATCTAATTCATTAAAGGTAAAGTAAGACTCCATTTGCAGCACCATCGTAAAAGAATTTCTTCACTTGTGCCCTTCCTTATCTTCTCAGATCTTTTTTTTGGTTCCACCCCCCAGGGTCCTAGGGGAGTGAGGGAGGGGGAGAAAAGGGAGTACAGAAGAGGTAGTTACCTTGCATAACCAGAAGACAGAGACTTAAGAGTATCATAAAAATCCACCACAATTTCATTCAGTGGAAAGAGGTATTTTAGCATAACCCTGTGTTCATCAATGTACACCATATCCTTCTGGACTGCCCTACGATCCTAGACAAACAAAAATGGTTTCAGTTTCCCTTGACAGAAGTTTTCTACAAATAAATACAAAGCAAATTAAAATAAAGTTATCCAATTACACAAGAGACCCCCTGTACTTTAAGCCCCGAAGTAACTTTCTTAATGGTAGTTTGCTGAAGTCCCAGAACAAACTGCAGCACCATCAAGAACGAGGTGGTTGTAACTCAACTGGACAAATCATTCAAATCTATCCTCTCTAAAAGCTGAATTTGTGAAATCCTTAACAGTTTCTGCTTTCTGCTGCCTTTTAAATATATAGTTACTTGCCCATAAAATCTCACTGAAATTAGATTTTCACATACATTGGAATATTACACATTACGACTCGCAAGCTCATCTCTCCTGCCAGGAGGGTATCTTAAAGTTATTTTAGGAATTCTGTTTAATAGATCTTGTGCTTTGCTGTACTGACATACAAGTACTGTACTCTGTTGTATTATGTATTTGAAATGTTAAAAGCCAAGAAAATATTATGCAGAAATTATGTAAAGACAATACACATGGCAGTTAAAATATTTTTAGTTTGAAGTCTTCCAAATACACTTGGGGAAATGCGATTGCCCATCACTATCATAAATGAACTCCAGTGAAGTACTGAAAACATACAGGAATATCCATGAATATACTTCTAAAAAAACAATAGATCTTATTCCCCTGATGCACATTCCATTCTTTCAGGAAAACAGAAGTAGCTATGAACTTGTCTAGTGCAGGATGTAGACTAGCTACTTTATTGTCACTGAGCTTCATCACTGACTTTCACTATAAGGAATCTGCAGTTCAAGAGTAGTTTTACACATAAAATGTCTAAATACTCTTGAAAGAAAAAAATATTTTAATTACTATCAAAGATACTATTAAAATACTAGTATCTAGTATCTTACATCTAGTAATCTTAAGTATGATGTGAAGAGCTTAAAAATGCAACTGACAAAACTAAAACTATATACCAACCTGACACAAAACAATTATTTTCCCAATATATTCCTGAGGTGTTACAATAGTACCAAGAACGGTTGGTTCTAAATATTCAGATACTGAAAGCTTATCAGGAAACTGAGCAGGGTTGATAATAGTAATCTCTGCTTTACCATACTCCTGAAAACAAACAAATAAAACAGATACTGTAATTTTACAAATAAGTAGACTGAATAGCAAAGGAGACAAAAGTAACATTGAAAAAATGCTAAAAAAATGTTTCAATTGCTTGGAAACACTTGTGAATAACACAAACAAAATTTATAACAGGAACAATTTTAAAAGAGATTTCTGCATCACATACGTTAAGTCCCTAATCAGCGTTATCTTTAAATATTATTATACAGAAAGATTATAGGAATTACTTTCACGAGGAAAAGGGTTCTTTAAAGCTTTTTATCTGGTCAATATTACACAGAAGTGCTTAGAACTAGGACTATAGCCTAGGGTTATCCATAGAAACAAAAAAGGCTTTCCATCCATCTTTTCATCTCTCTCTTGCCTGTAGAGCAAGGATCTTCTGTCTTATACCTTGTAGGATCAGGATGAAGTAAGGCACAGTTTCAACAAAGACCTGCTCTAAGTATTCTGCAGTTTGGTGAGGGGGACTTTCATCTCCAAATAGAACTTTGGGTTCAGGCTCTCTTACAGGCTGAAGTGGGCTTAGAAATTAAGTTTTCAATTCTTGTGCAAATGCTTTCATTACCTATTTCTAATAGACCAATATCCCGATAGGGGCTGAAGTCATCCTTCTGAAGTACGGATAAAAGGAAGTTCACGCTTCTTATCATGTACATACAACTTCCCCCACATTTGCCACTAAGGCAAATGACTGCATCGCTTCCACTGACAAGGCAGTGTTCCTGAACAGTGACACAACTTCCAGCAGTGTTTGAGAACAGTGTCCCACATCAGCAACCCACAATCACTTATGCACAAAAACGTGTCAACTACTTCATTCACAACTGCTATACCGCCTAAGGAAGAAACCAAAACAACTGGAGAGAAAAAGGGTCTATGCCTTACACCTTGCAAGCAACCTTTCTTATACAAGCTGTTTGGAATTTACAGATTTTCTGTAGTGTTTAGAGGTACATGTTGGATAATAATGAGACAGTCTATTTGCGGCCTCCTTCCAGCAGATGCTCATAAGTCCACCTCTCTCCTTCTCAAGCTCAAGAACAGTATTTTTTTTTCACCCAGTTCAATGAAGTTGGCACATACCTATTTCACTGTCATCAAAAACTCACTTGTCAGTCTACAGCAGCATTACAAGCTGTTCCTAAAAACATTAGTGTTTTCTGACTGATAAAACCTGATTTAAAAAATGTAGATGTTTATTATACGAGGCTTTTAAGCTGCTATTTACATAAAGCTGTAATAAATTTAACATACCTTTATCAACTTCGCTGAAGAAAGAACAGCTTTATATGGAACCGTAGGTGCAGTCAAAATAACAGACATGTTATACTCTTGCTCCAAACGTTGATTAAAAACTTCCATGTGTAAAAGACCAAGGAAACCTAACCTAAGAAAAAAATATCCTGTTGGTGAAAGCATTTGTATATTCCCTGGAATTTCACAGTGGTTTGTTTTTTTCCCCTCTACCATGTTTACACTGCTAGGCTGGCAAGATCAGGCACAGCGAACAATTTCCAAATGATCCTACAGTTGAACAGTATAAGTCTTTGAGAACAAAACCTATCAATCACAACAAACTGCATACCCTGCACAAACATGGAATGTAAGAAAATCAATTGCTTCTGATCTTTACCTATCATTAATTTGCACTAAAGCTCCTAATCTTGAATTAATTTTAATTCAACCTTCAGCGGACTTAAAACTTTCATTCTCAATTTACAAACCATTACAAAAATGAAAGCATTATAAAAGCCTCACCTCCATCCAGCTCCTAAGGCAAGGCTACTGTCACGATGAACAGTTACACTGGAGTCATTCAATGTCAGCCTTTCCAAAGCACTTTTGAGATTATTATATTCTGTTTGATCTACAGGATACATTCCTGTCAAAACATATTAGATAGAAGTGATGTGACACAGAGCTTTATCTAGTGTATACTTAGCTTTCAAATACGCCTTTTACAGTGAACACAGTGATGAAATCAGAAATCATTTACTTTGTGTTCCAACTTCTTTAAAATGTGAAAAACAACACAAGATTCTCCCCTCCTCCAGTTAGTTAAAATGTAATAGTTTCAGATTACCTCAAAAAAACGGGAATTACCATTCAAACGGTAGTTTGAATGGTAATGGTAGGGATACTATACTCATCTAATTCTTCACAGTTGTGGAAGATGCACAATTGAGTATAACCATTGTTTTACAGGGCTGCAGTGTGCACTTACAGCTTAAACATAAATGAATAAGCAGACAAACTACCAAGATGTTCCTTCAAAGGCAAGAGTGAACAGCAAAAAACAGTAATTGCCATATCAAAGTTGTGAATGTTTCTATATTCTTTTGAAATTAACAAAAAGCAGCTGCCTGTATAATTACTGCCTGAAATAGGTCCTACTGTACCACTTTTCACATCACCATGTGCTCAGAAAAAGTAGATTGCTCTACACCAAGAAGCAACACACATGCACAGAAGAAAAATTTACAGGGTTACACTTTCCTACATTCACTGACAGACAGCACAATTTCCATAAGACAGTTTAAGTGAGTTTTACACATTCCATTGCAAGTCAAGAAAGTTATTTGCAGAATTTATTTCTTTCTAAAGCCACCTTCCATAGCATTTGTGGTAGTTATGGAAGCTGGTGGCAACAGCTCAATAGAAGTATTCAAGCTTAAAGAGCCAAATATTTTACAGAATCATTCTGAATATTAGCTTTGGCAGTTTACCACATTTAACAGGTAAAATTAAACAGTTGTTAATTTTTAAAAGAAAAAAAGATTTCACAGTAATTATGGAAACCTGGTTAACAAGATGAAGAATTCCAATAAATTGATTTTATTTTTTTCAAGTCTCAACCCTTCTTTTCCAGCTATCAAGAATTTACTGGCATTAGAAGCAGTAATCGTGGCTAAGAATATGTGTTAGTCTTGTATTCATCTAAAACCAGTCTGCAACTATTATGAATCTTGTCTGCTGAGGCAGAGAGAAAATTACACAAAGCTATATAAATGATGTGCCTCTGTAGCTTAACTTTGCTAGAATTCTAATCCTCACAACTGTCAATATACACATATGTTATTTTAGAAGCTCTAAGAGCTCTTTTACTCTTGTTACTGGAAAAAAATAATTCTACTTTTTATCAGTTTACTCCTCACCTGCAAAAACCATTGGCTTCGCTGACTTAAAGCCAGGCAAAGGCTCCACTGGCTGTTTATACAAAAACAGTGTGTCTCCTATTTGGGCTTCTGTTACTTCTTTCATTCCAGCAATCACGTAGCCCACCTGTCCAGCATATCTAAATAAAATTGGCATTATATGGACACACTTCAGTATTTCTGCTACTTTCCCCATTTGACTTAGCCCAGTCAGAAATTCAAATAAATCACCCCCCTAAAAGCCCATAAACAGTGCAAAAGCCAGACTTAAGTTGTTTCTCCTGTGAACTTTATCTCAAGGGACAAACTATCTGTTGACTCAAGTAGCTCTATTTCTGTTAAACAGTTTATTTATAGTTCTGGATATTGAATTCTGTGCTACTCCCAGTTTGAAAGGTGGAGCTCTTCCAATTCTCTCCCCTACCCTGTTCCGGTTGAGGTAGTGAGCAAGTGACTCGTTTGGGTTGGTGACTTAGTTGCTGGCTGGGTTCAACCCACCACACAGTAACACAGTCTCACTGAGAATCTCCCAACAAAGTCATTAACACATACTTGGATGCAAACTGATAAAGCTTCTCCACTAATTCTAAATACCTGATTTTCTTCCCACTGCTGCCATGAGGAGCCAGTTTCTGGAAGCTGTTGCATTCATGGATTTTAAGTTTTCCACCCTCACAATATGCTGCAGCAATAACTAAGATGAAGCCCCATTCCCTTCCACTCTCAAACAAGGTAGTTCCTAGAAATAAATTGGACAGCTGAATAAGAATATCAAATGCTAGTCTTAAAAAAAAAAACCCTAGCTGTCCAGATGGTCCATGTACTATAGATAACAGAATGACTTCCTCCCGCTAGCAGTGCCCAAAAAGCAGTCCCCAAAAGCTTCTGCCTCAACATGCCCAAAATGAAAAACACTGACATTGAGCATTAAATTACAGATTATAATCATGAAACCCCCCACCACTAAAGAACAAGAAGAAAAAGCCCTCGACATCTCCCAGCCTTTACCACTCAAAGCAAAAATCAAACAGAATTGCAGGATTTTGTATCTTATACCAATTTGTGATTTGTCCCATTGAAATAATTTTTTACTTACAGTTTATGGGTTGGCTGCTCATTTGGAGTCAGAATTCCAACTTCATTAACTTCGTATCTTTTCTTAGTGTGTGCAGACACAATTTTATGCCCTTTCTGAATCTCCCCGCCAAAGAGCGCAATGTTAGCTATGACGCCTCGGTAGTGGTCAAAGGTAGAGTCAAACACTAAGGCTTTCAATGGATCCGCAGTATTACACTGAGGCCTGTCACAAAAAAATTAAACAAATATATTAAGCAGTATGTTTCTCATTCAATATGAAATGAGCAAACACCCCAAAAACTTTCACATTAAAAGAGATAAAACTACTGACTAATTTTCAGTAAACAAACACATACCAGATATCATTTCAGTGTTTCACTGTTATGCAGCAAATCTTTAATTTTTTTCCTCCCATGTACAACAGCAGTACAAATGAAACAAAACCAAATGCATATTCATAATACCTATTTCACAATAGGTGAAATGGATACTTAAAATGTAATATTACATGGGGAAACAAAAATTCGACAGTTACATTCTAACAGCTGAGGCTTTTTTTTAAAAAAAATAAAAATCCACTAGTATTTTGTTTTTGCCATCTTTCATGGAAACCAAACCTCAGATTTTCACTGTGATTTCTTTTAACTATAATTATTAACTAATATGAGGACTACGGTTATTAGCTAGTAATAGGAAAAAAGACTGAGAAGCCATATGCTGATTGAAACTGAACTGTAATTCAGCAGCTTCATCATCAAGTTCCTAGATGAAAGTTCATTTTAAAGGTTGGATTCAGGATATGAAACTCTAAACACAGCAGATTTCAATTACCATTTTAACAATGCAATGTTTAAAAGGAATAACAGCACACAAGATTCTCAAACACTAAGTTTCACTGAAGCTATATAAACATTCATAGAAGTATCACCTTTCGTAGCTCACCTCTCAACTTTCATTTCATACTCTGAATTCATTTTCCTCTCCCACTTCTTAAGAATAAAGAGTTCTTCTCTGCTGACATTCACACATCCATTCTTTAGAAGGCATCTTCAGATCTGGTGTCATTTTTTCTGATTGGCAATTTGAAACTGACCTAACCAGCTCAGACGTTAGGTTTCTCCCACACCTCTTTATAAAGTATTGACTTTTAAACAGTCAAAACGAGTGCCATTATACTGTATAAATGCAACTTGTGGTTTTCTAATTAACCTTACAACATTTCATGACTGAACATAGAACTTACGGTGGAATCTTCTCAATGACCTTTTGAAGAACTGTTTCAACATTTGTTCCTTTTTTAGCAGAAATCTAAAACAAGTCCAACAACAATTTGTAAGACACGTGTCTCACATGAATTCAATATCTATTAAACAGTGGCACACTTACTTAGACGGTTTTGGTGGCCACAGATAATACTACCCATAAAAGCACTGTGAAGCACACTTTAGAATGTTATTACTATGAAATGCTTATTTGATTATAAATTATTCTGTAACATTTTTCTCTCTCCTGAATGGCACCTGTTGTTACAGTAACAGTGAAAACAACTTAGATACTCATAATAAGAAATAATTAAAAAATCTATTCGATGCCATTAATCAAGACACACTAGAATCTTTAATTGAGAAGTATGTTCCCCACTCTTGCTTTCCACAAAACAATCTTTAAAGAAATTCGTGTATGTCAGACAAAGACAGGCAAACAGATGACAACCTGTTGATTAACTATGTATACATGTCTTTCATTAGCTACAAAGTAGATACAGATATAGAATCAGCCATGTTATAAAACTTCAAGAGATCTTACCCTTACACATTCATCTATAGGGATATCAAACAACTTCTCAATTTGTTTTTCAACTCTTTCAGGGTCTGCATTCTTCAAGTCAATCTGAAAAACAACAAACTGCTAAATGTACAGGCAATCATGTACCCTCTGTATGACCCAGCACTGTAGTTTCCAAATACACAAGTCAACGAACCTTTATGTTTTTGTGAGTAAAACAAATTTCTTATTATATTCTATTTTTTCATTATATACTCCTATTTGAGGATACATTTCTTATAAGTCTTCTATACCTTTAAACAACCCAGCTATTTAATATGAAACTCTAAAAGCTTTATTACCTTATTTATGACAGGAATTATTGCAAGCTGTGCTTCAAAAGCAAGGTAGAAGTTTGCCACTGTCTGAGCCTGAATACCCTAGAAAATAAGCATTTAAAAAGTTTAACATGGAATCTTCTGGTTTTTTGTTGTTTCTCTTTTTGTAAGATGTACTATAGAAGATTATTTTGCTATTCTACCCACTCCTTATATTGCACAGAGAAAATTATTGAAATACTTTGTGAGAATGTGTCCATATTTAAAATCATGTTCCCATAATCCTCATGTTCTAGCCTGTTAACTGTTTCTGATGTTCATAGCACTGTACATATAAAAGTACAACTAAGATCTCTAATTTCACCTCCCTCCCAATATAGACTTTGTGAGTTTATGAGAGTATCACCTTACAAACATTTCACTCCCTCGCTCTCCTGCTTCTCCTGAAACTTTAATCAAGAACCTATTAATCTAGTGGATATAAAACTTCTCAAGTTTCCAGAACAAGTTTATTCACATTCAGTTTATATTCAGTGTCCTTTAGCTTTAACATTGCCAGTATTTATTTATATTACTGACAATCAAAAACACTACAGCAATTAGTCCTAACTAACAGTGTGCTTGGTTGAACAAATCATCAAGCTTCCCAACAAGAAATTGAAGGTACTCAAATGGGTATTTGTACAACAGCTAAAAGTTCTCCAGACTACCATTTGCAAAGTTCATACTCTGTACCAAGTAGGATCTGATTCTTCACTAATCCTGTGCTATTATTGCTATGTCATGGAACTGCAGTCACGATCAACACACAAGTATTTGTCTCTAGAATTTTTTAAAATGCCCATTACTGGTCTTCTGTGACAATACTTTGCAGAGGCAAAAACACTGATGGAAAAATTAAAAAAAAACAAACCACCACCAAAAAGCAACCAAAAACCCACCCCTGAATCTTCTCTCTAGCTTGCTTAAAGAAATTACTGAAATTCTAAGTAGAAAACAAGAATTAAGAACCCCACCTCATTTGCATCCACTACAAGTATAACACCTTGACAGGCAGACAGTGATCGTGATACTTCATAGCTGAAATCTACGTGGCCCTGTGGAGAAAACGAACATTTACAATTTCAGGTATTTCTAGAGTCTTTTGCAAAGATTTCTACATTATCATGTTTTCCTTTGGATATACATTCACAATTCTTACAACAGAAAGAAAGTGAATAAACACAAGCAGCCAGAAATCTACTTTTAAATATAAAGACATTTAGCTTTGTGTGATTTAAACACTGTTTATACTTAACTTACTGGCGTGTCAATAAGATTTAAGAGGTAGTTTACTCCTTCATAATTGTAAAAGAGAGACGCAGATTGTGCCTTGACTGTAATTCCTCTTTCACGTTCCACTTGCAGTTTATCCAGCACTTGTTTATTATGGTCAGTTTTAGCAATTGTTCCTAAGATAAAAAAGCATTTTTATTACCTCATTTAGTGCACTAGCCCTCAAGAGAAATAATTCTTGAAAATGCCATTAACCAGGAGAACATGGGACTTGCAGCTGTAAATGATGCTTTTCCATGTGATTAAGTTAAACTTAGGTTTTAATTTAAAAATAAAATCATGCTTCAATTCTTAATATTTGTTAAATAAATTTTTACATATGAAGTTCTATAAAAAACTTTACTTAATAAGCATAAAACACTACTGAATAAGCAGGATACAAAACGTCATGCAAATCTAAATCAGATATTAAGAAGCAGCAAAGACTCCATTCAGTGCTAAATAATTTTGATGTTTAAAAAAAGCTTAACCGCATACCACTGCAGAGCAGCTCCATGGCCCACGGCTCCAACCAGTGCCAACCTCAAGCACGAAAAGAACATTATCATAGAGCTTGACAGACCTAAATTCAAAACTCCATTCTATCACAGGTATCAGGTAAAATTGCCAATAGTGACACACAGGAGGTCATCATAAAGAATAACTTTGATCAAAAGCTTCTCTCCTGGGTTTTGTTTTGCTCATCCCTTAAATGAGAAAAGCAAGACTCTTCCAAAAGGTATTTCCAAGTAGCTAATTTATAATTTGTCTCCTCTTGGTATATACAGCAATTGATTTATAGCTTACCTTAGAGAACCCTCTAAAGCAACCTCTGTCTCTCTCTCCCAAGGAAAACCTAGTTTCAGACTCACTTACAGTTATGAAGATCCCTTAGCACTTCTGTTTCTCACTTTCACTTTAAAAGGGGGAGGGGATAGTTTTTCTTAACCTCAACAATAACACAGAAATAAAAACACTGAAGTCCAAGAAGCACTCCGATGAGGACAAAATAAGTATCTCTGAAAGTAAGACAACTTCACCAATACTTAAGAGTGAAGAAAAAAGCAAGGCTATATAGCAGGTGAGAATCTATGGAATTTACACTTAATTACTAGCAGTTACTCTACACACACTAAATCTAAATCAACATAGGGCTGTACATTTCTAAAACTTACTATACAGCATCATATCAGCTTCACTACCAGTGAGCTTCACCACTGTGAAAAGGTGGCTGTTTATGGTTTGCTCACAAGAGGACCTATAATTACTTTCATCTAAGTACACGCAGCTGAAGTTCCTCTCTGTTTCAATAACACTTTTGAAAACTACTCTGTTCAGAATTCCTAGGTCATGACAGTCCCCTGCTGTCCACTCCAAACACTGGCAGTAAAAGTCATGAGCTTGCTGTGTACTGGACAATTGGTGAGGAACGACAGGAGCAGCACCCTGAACTCCTTTTCAGTCTCTTTCTAAAATACATACACCATTCCGTGAATTACACATTTCCTCACCCCTACTTGTAGGCAGACCTCAACCAGAAAGAAAGTCCATCATATTCACATTTGTAACACTACACAACTGGCAGCCAAAAGGGACAAGCAAACTGGCACTAGAAGAGCAAAGACATTAGAACTTTTAGTAATAATCAAAGCTACAGAAACTTACACATCATCTTACCTGTCAAGAAAAGGTAGTATAAAATGAGAACACTTACCTGTAATTTCCAACAATCTGTCTGCTAGTGTACTTTTGCCATGATCAACGTGAGCTATAATACTGAAGTTTCTAATGCTTTCAATGGGATATGTTGACATATCTAACTTTTCCTGAAAAACAGAAATTAATTTTCATAAACTGTGGTTACAGTCTCTACATGTGATATGACCTGACCTTTAAAAATGAATTAATTCTTTTCTCTAGAAGAAGCATAGGTCGAACAGAGATACAAAAACTTAAATTGTCATCAGTGTTTAAAATGCTAGCATTTTATTTTAGTCATACATATATATATTTATTATTACTCTGAATAATCAATAAGTATGCTGGAAAGCATTGGCAAAGGTACTATGTTCTTAAGAATACAGGGAGTTGAAAAACTTAAAACAGTTTCAAGTTTGTTTTCGTGGAACTACTGAACTTAAGGATTAAGAAAATGGGATTCAGGGGAGCACGAAGGAAATGGTTCACAAGAATGATACAGTGACATTACCTAGCAGCTCAGGTAGCAGTGACTTTATCATAAGGAGCAAGCAGGCTTTGTGGAAAAGGAAGCTACAGGTAATGCTTATCTTGGCTAAATTAAAAAAAAAAATGCAAGAAAACCAACCTGACTTCCTTAGTTCACACACAGAAAGGTCCAACACTAAAAAACTTTTATTTGTGTTATTCCTGCTCATTCCAAGTAATATCACATTTTGAAGAAAAGTGGTTTCTTTGCTTTTCAAAACTTTCAGCATCAGGAACCAGGAGACCCCTAACAGGAATCAGTAACACTTTACCAAAAAACTCTGCTCGCTGATTTTAGAGATGCACAAAGCTCATCTTTCTTACACAAATTAAGCGTGCAGCTCCGGGCCAAGCGGAAAAGAAAGCGAGCCTGGAGTTCTTAGCTAGCTCCAATACACAGCATCAAGCAGCATTATCTGCTCGTGTACCCTGTAGGATGCCTTGACTTGGAAACACAAATCCTTCTACTGCCAAGGGGGACACAGAATCACAGAAACGTTTCGGTCGGAAAAGACCCTTCAGATCATCGAGTCCAACCATCAACCCAACACTGCCCAAACCACCACTAAACCATGTCCCTCGGCACAATGTCTGCCCGGGTTTTAAATACCTCCAGGGATGGCGACTCCACCACTGCCCTGGGTAGCCTCTTCCA
>KZ505956.1:143872-215048 GCA_002844005.1 Limosa lapponica baueri | reverse complement strand
TTCTCCTCCCCCATATTAAGTCCTTATAGATAGACTGCAATTAGCAGCTTTGTATGAGTTTACCACTATAATGGCAAATCACCTATTTTAAGATTTTCTTGAGAAAGCTTAATGAATATTAGATGGTTCCTATTAACTTGATTTGTGTTTACAAAATAGTTCAAGCATGTTTAATAGTTTGCATCATTTTAACAAACTGCATGTGGAGAAAAATGCTCAAACAGTAAAGATTACTGATTAGAGGAGTTTTATTTCTAATGAAACATCTTCTACACAGTAACGTGGCATTTTAAAGTATGTTTTCACCCTTTTATTGTCTATTAGTTTTACAGGAATGTTCTAAATATTAGAGGGTACATCGTAAGCAATATAGCATGCTGAATAGATAACGCATATATGTACTAAGTAAATTGTTTTACACAAGACATGTCCCTGAACCTAGAGTTCAGTTTAGACATTTTGAAATATTGAAGGTGTCATATCTATCTGGATGAAAAGAAAAAAAAAGGGAAGATGTCCTTCTTGATTTACCTGTAAATAATCAAGTTTCTAAGACTTTCTGGATTTAATTTTTCTTTGCACTAGAATATGATCGTTAATAAAAAGCAGAGAGTCTTGATTTAGAAAGTTGTCAGTGATGCAGAATCTTTTTCTACATGGGACGATTACTCTAACAGCTGCCTACTTTTAAATCTTTAAAAAAGTGGATTTATTTGTCTTCTGATTTACTCTATTTTCAGCTGCCTGTTGCCAAGATTGAAAAGGCCATCGTGAAAGTTTCTCTTCTGTATAAGTTCTTACCTGATCAGTAGGCCTCCCTTAAACTCTTTGTTCTAAGCCAAGCTAAATTCCCTGAGTTTTTGATTAAGGAATTAAATTTCTTTTATTGTTTTTCTTTCTTTATTTCTCAATTAATTGATTTTCCTATCATATTTGCATCATTCTCTACCAATGATTTTTTAATGAGAAAAGGCTAGCAGCAGAGCCTTCCCTTTCTCATTATTGACCTATTTATATATTCAAGGATAATTGTTTTGCCACAGAGTTTCTGAAGCTGATGCTGCCACCATGTAAGCAGAGACTCCTTTCTTTGTTCCTTGGTGTGTAACTTTACCTTTGGCCACATCATAAATATTTGGTTATATTAAGCCCACCTTACAATACAGTTCAGATTGCTTTGCATCAGTGACTTGTCTTTCTCATTATCTAAACCATCCTCAATCTTTACCTTATTTTTAAGTCTATTTGAAATGACTTTGTTTTCCAGAGATAATAAACAGAATTGTTAAAATGTGTACAAGCAAGGAAAAACTCTGCTAGATTTCCACTAGAAACACAAGTACGTGATGGTCATTTCCTCTACCCATACATTTGAGACCTAGCAAAATCAAATCCATTTGATTTCCAGTGTAAAAGTTGTTTTGTTGCAATTTCATAGTCAAAGATTGCATGTTACCAAAGTCATATACGTATGGAAATCTACATATTTTATATTGAGTGTTATCTACCACTGCTGTCAACCTTACTCTCATTTTAAATAAGAAATCAAGTTACTTTGATGGGATATATTTTTCACAAATCCAGGTTGATTGGCATTAATTATGCTATCCTCCTTTAATTCTTAATTATAGTCCTGTAGCATCTATTTCATTATTTAGCATATGATTGGCATCCAGCTGACAGGGCTATAATTGCCCTCTTTAAAAGCTGAAACATATTTGCTCGCTACCACTGTTCTGGAACTGACGAGAGTGTTTCAGGAGTTACTGAAAAGCAATGTTAATGGTGCACAGAGCTTGTCAGGCAGCACTTTTAAAAGTTTTGTATGCAAATTATCTGGAGACAGTGATTTTAAATTTAAGTCTGCAACACTTTCTGGTATTGCTGTTAGAATGTAAAGCATTCAAACCTCATTATCATGTGACATACATATATAAATATTTCTGGTTTGTATTTCAACAGAAATGAACTGTTCTGTATAATAAATACTATTTTTCATGTAATCATCAGTTTTTTTCTCCTGAGAAACTTGAAAACTTAGCATCTTCAACTCTGCTAAGCAAGTATCTATACTTCTTATCTCCTTATTTATATTAATTATTATCAACTTGCATTTTTTCATTTCTGGATTGTTATTTTCTTACACCCTCTCTTCCCTTCAAAGACTAATTGTTTGTTTAACCAATGTGACCTCTGTCTTCATGGATTGCCCTGTGGCTCTTTTGGGCATCTGGCAAGATGTTTGTTGGTGTTCTGGATTGCAGTCAGACCTCTGTATCCTAGGCCCATATTTTTTTCTGTTATTGTTAACAGGAATTAAAGTCATAGTTCCCTACAAGTTGTTTTATTTTAAAATGTTTACAGTAATCTTCTCCTCTCAAAACCAAATCAAGTCTATGAAATTGCCATATCAGAGTAGCCCAGATGTAGCAATTCTCCAAGGAATCCCAGTTTTAGGATGCCACCCTGCATTTTTTAGGATGCCACCCTGCACCCCTTCCCTATCCTTTTGAAAAAGATATAAAAAGACTGTTCTTTTCCCAAAAAGACGTTTCCTTTCTCCTTCAGGGAAAATTAAGCGGCACTGACAAAACCACTAATAATCGGGTCATGCTGAAGAAAATATAGTCTGATTAATTTTGTAATTCTGATTTCTGTTAGTGTAAAGAGATGAAGTACAGCAAAGAACTTTTCAGGAACCTCTTAAAATGCCTCACAAAAGTACTGCCTTGTGTCTACACCTTGTTTTTTTTTTAAAAAAGCCATTAATAGTTGTAAGGTCATGAGTTACATTGCCTGCAGATAAAGTGGAAAAAAAACTAGTTAAAAAGCCTAGCAGGCTGGTGAGTAATTGTAGAATTGTTATGTTTTAGGAGGCCTTGACTAGGTAAATGACAAATCAATAAATGGAATACTATTTACCTTCTGTTTTCTTCCATTTATAGGGTATGGACCAAAATATTGTAGCTTGTTTAATACAGAAATCATTTTTGCTTTCTTTCCCTTTGTTAAAGCTGCTCTGTTTCAGCTGATGTTGTGCTCTTTCTATAATTCAGTGGTGATTTATCTGAGTTAATATTTAATAGGAATACTGCAAGAGACATTCTGTAATTAGGTATGAGTAAACAGGGTTAGGAAAGGCAACAGATTGGCTTTTAGCTATAGAAGATTGATTTTCTGTGCTTGGATACCTAGCTTGTAGAACGTAATAGTGAGCCTTGGTCTATCACAACCATTTCTTTTAAATATTTAATAAATATGTTGCTTAAAATTTTTAAAAATAGTAACAACCTCTGTTAATGATGGCGCCTTATAAGCATAAAAAAAAGCTATCTTTTTTGTACTGCACATATTTTCCTTATCTTCCACCATGGTGGAGAAATTATATGGCTTTTTTAGACTACTTACAATTTGACCTTATTTTTTCCAAATTAGTGGCTCTGATTCTGTTTTTTCATAGGGGCATTCAACGAATATAAGTCAGTGTGAACTGACTTTCAGGACAAAATTCAGTTCTTTGCATGGAACCACCACATATAACGTTATTTTACATCTATATCATCACAGTAGTGGTCTAGAAAACCAAGTGATTCAATGGTTAATAGAAAGCAGCAAAATAAGAGAGAGAATTATTAAAAAAATAAAAGCTGTATGAAAAGATTAAATAAATGAATAATTTTACGTTAAAATATTACTTCAGTTGGGCAAAGAGTGGGTAAGTCACTGAAACAGTAATACCTTTCAGCTACTAGCAGTATCTGAGAATGAGTGTCTACTAGTTACAGATGTTTTGAGTAGTAGAGAGTCTGCAACATCAAAGTTGTAATGAATTCCACATTTTTGTCTTATTTCATGCTAAAACTTTTTTTTTCCCAAGTTTGCCTCTGATATAAAACTGTAAATGCCTCCGTACATGTAGTGATTTTAATTACCTCTGCTTTAGTGAGAATAAACATTGCTGCTGAACTGTATCATGCTCTGTCTGTAATATGCAGGGCCAGGAGATACATTTTCAGGATGCCAGAGTGATCTACTCAGTGATGCATTGATCAACGCATTTTACCTATTCCTAAAGCACCTTTTCCATGGCACTAAAAGAATAAGGTTATGAAGTGTGAAAGTCTATGAAGATAGTTTATTTGCATTATTGTTTGTCTTTGATATGTCATGGAAGACAGCCAGGTCATGTTAGAGAAGGACAAAACTAAAAGGGAGAAGAGGAAGACCTGATAATCACTTATTATGATACCCAGAAAAACATTAACTCCAAGTGTTTAATTTATAATGTCTATGAAAAATGAGAAAAAACAGATGGGATTGATTCATGGAGAAAATTATGTCAAGTCAGATAGCTATCTTTTCCCAGGCTGCTTGGCCTGATGAATACAGGGGGAAAAATCAAAGGATGCTGTTCACTTTCAACTTTAGCGGGGTTTTTTGATGATCTCAGCTTCTTATAGGAAGCCACAGCTACACTGTCAAAATCAGTGATTCCCAAGCTCAGGTTTGAAGGCAGGTGGGGAACTTACTCCCCCAGTTTCCATGAGCCTGTGTATTTACAGTTATAATCGACAGCCAACCTGTGAAGTGCTCCTGGTCCTCCTCCACCTTCAAAAGACAATTTCTGAGCTACTGCAGCCTGTGGAGCGTTTGGTGTCTTTTTCAGTTTCTCTGAGGCATTGGCCTTTTGGCCTCATTTGCATTTGAAGTCTGAGCAAATCCAGTGTAACGAAGCTCCCCAGGGAAGTAGGTTTTTCCTTTGGTGTCGCTGTAAATAAGTCAGTCACTGTCTGCTGCAGCTGCTAGTTCGTTAGGCTTCTTTCCAAGACACATGTCTGCTACCTGCCCCCGTTTCAGGAATTCCTTGGCTGTGTGCAGTAGGAACAAAATCTCTGTGTGCCACGTGAAGCGTGGCATGCTGGGGCATGTCCTGTCCCCCTTTCTCCCCACCCCAGGGTCTTTCGTCTTCTATGGTTGGATCCATTCCATCTGCTGCCCAACTGCTACCTGAGGTTAACCCTTCCTTCCTATTCGGTATTTGTAAAAAACAGTCAGAGTCACAATTGCATGAACCGGGAATATTTGTAGGAATGCGGTACTGCAGTCGTTCTGCTCTCCTCAATGCAGATGTCTCAAGGACTCAGTACTTGCCCATGACAGGCCTAGCAAGGAAATAATGTTTTCTCAAAACTAGTGTTTGGTTTAGCGCAGCACAGCTCCAAAAGGTTTCTGACTGAATGGAGGAGCTCCAGAGGACGGGAACAATGAAACTAAGAGGTTTAGAAAGTACCTTTGACAAAATGTTAAAAGAATGAGTTTAGATTCTTCTTGAAATGGGAAAGCTAGCCAGACTGGGATTGTATGGCCTGTGCACTTCACAGTGCAGTTGTCCATGCATAAGCATCTCATCAGTGCTTATCAATACCTCAAGGGCGGGTGTCAAGAGGATGGGGCCAGACTCCTTTCAGTGGTGCCCGGCGACAGGACAAGGGTCAATGGGCACAAACTGGAACACAGGAAATTCCATCTCAACATGAGCAAACGCTTCTTTACTTTGAGGGTGCCAGAACACTGGAATAGGCTGCCCAGAGAGGTGACGGAGTCTCCTTCTCTGGAGATGCTCAAAACTCACCTGGATGCGTTCCTGTCCAACCTGCTCTGGCTGACCCTAGTTTGGCAGGACATTTGGACTACATAATCTCCAAAGGTCCCTTCCAATCCCTGCTTTTCTGTGATTCTGTGATGGGTTTGTGTAGTGCAAATCTAAATTGTGTGCTACACACACGGATTGCCTTCCCGCCGTCTCAGCCACCCTCATAACCATATGATGACTCTACATACATTAGTGAACTGGGAGCTGCTAGGTTTTTCTCTCAAAAAAGCATCAGTCAAATCTTGCAGCCTGACATGTGCTTTGTAGATAGAGCAAACAGTGGTGGCAGAAAGCTGGAGAGTGATGGGAACACTTGCATTTCTTAAAGTCAAGAAAATCAGAGAGGATGTATACAGGTTAATATAGTTAATTTCATTATCCACAAAAAAACGGCCTCACTTTAATTTCCCCATATGTCTAATAGAACAAAACCTTACATAACTTGATAGACCCAACTCACCCCTGTCTTTCAGTCGGTTACATGTATGCTTTAGGATAACCCACAAATGTAGCTGAAAGCAGTAAGAACACCACTGAGCACTGCGTGAGATGAATAGTTTGCCCAGCCCAGTGTTTTTCCGCCAGCAGTAGTGAGTGGCAGGAGGTGCAGTTTACTGGGATCACGCAGGCTTGGCCAAGGACCCCAGTGCATTCCCCATCCCCTCGGTCATACCCCCCCTCTTTGCCTTATCTCCAGAATGAAGAATCCCAGCCTCCATCCCTTTCATCATCCTTCTTGCCATTCTTTATATCCTCTTTAACTCTAGTATCTCACCATCTCTTCTTAGCGTCTTATTTTCTGGAAGCAGAAAAGACAATTTAGCACCTTATTGCTGTTTAAACATGAGGTCCCAGTGTATGGGACAGTCCTGAGGATGCTTCTGCAGAGCATATGAACCGTATCTGGAGGAACAAAATCCATGTGCCTTGCTATTACGACTCAATTCCCTCCAGACATAGATCAGGCCAAGGCCATTAATCCCAATTTTAATTGCTTTTCTCTCTCATTAAGTTGTCTGTGTTAAAAAGCTAGATTCATCCAGCTGTGGAGAAGGGACAATTAAAATCTTTTTGATGGTTATTGCCCTAAAAGAGTTGCAAATAAAGAAAATGTTTCTAAGCAGAAGAGAAAGGATTGTTCATATTAGACGTAAGTATTAAATGTATGCCTAAAGGACAGCTTTGAGGATTTGATTTTTAAAACACAGTATCTTGTGAATTTTTATTTTTGATGACAATAGAAGGATGCAAGTCTTCTGTACCATTGTGCTTAATTTTTTGGTCAGTATATTTCCCATGAGCTGGCAATGTCTTTGTAGTATGACTTATCCAGCCAGATAGATGAACATCTAGATAGATGAATTGAAAATTGCATGATCTATTTCTGAGTACTTCTTCAATCTGTAGCAATAAATAAGAACTGATTAATAGTACAATTCATGACAGGCTTTTCTTTTTATCTTTCAGAAAGGAGATTTAAAAGGAATAAACTGACACAGAGCAAGCACTCTAGTAAACCTTGCCATAAAAAACTTTTACATTTTTTTCCTTTCTTAGTTATCGTAGCAAAGCTGTTTTAGAAATATTCTTTCTCCTTATTCAGCTTAATGCTAATATGAAGTTAATAGTGAACAGCGACCATTTTAATAAGTACTTCCAAAAGCAATTCACCCATTAGAATTTTGACTCTGATACTTGTACACATACAGTTTTACTATTTATTTTTTATTTATTTATTCTGTTGTGGATCTGTTCTGTGTTGAGATCTTTTCTTTGTTGAAATTCCTTGGGCCCATGTTTTTTGAACTTCTGCTGTTGGTTTTTAGCCAATAAATTTGATCTTGTTTCTATATCCATCTCTTATAATGGCTACTGTGATGACACGTAAAACCTGGGCTAAGCAAATATTAACTATGGAATCTGAAAAGTTCGAAAGCATTGGGAGTGAGATTCTCTTTACAAATATGATGTGGATCAATTCTGCTCATTCATTTCCATACTTGATCAAATACTTTTTCTTTCATAAACCCTACTTTTTTTTTTTCCTAAAATAATTCTCAGAAAACAGTGAGCAATTTTTCACTGAGTTTTCTTCGCCTTGAAAATAAAAGGCATGGAGACTCCAAATACTTCAGATTTTACAAATTTATAAGCAACAAGGTCTTTATGTAAGGCCTTTAATTACAGCGTGGACTATGGCACTAATCCGTTCCTTGGATTACGACTGAGTGTACACTGTGTCATGACAAGCCTGCACCCTGGCTGACCTCAGCGGGGATGAATCCTCAATTCACAGATCCCTGTCACTCCAGTTTGGCATCCAACATTCTGTCAGTGTGTGGAATTTTCTTCTGGACAAATGTGGTTGATGTATCTTTTTCCTGTTCACATGGGGCTGGGCCCAGGGAAGGCTTGCTGGCGATGGCAGATTTGGCCACACAGGGGAAGAGACCCTGTGCCGACATCCCTTTTCTTCCAAGTAGGAAACTGAAGAATCCCTGTGGCATCTGTCTGACTTTTGGCAAGGTCAGGATATACTCAGCTAAATAGAAATTCAATAGGAGGCCCAGATTAATTATTAGTAAAGGCTTTCTCTGGCAATTTAGGTTTATTTCCAAGATTTGGATTTATTTCCTCTTCCCTTTCCTCCCTTCCTGTGGGAGCTAATTAACAACAACCAACAGAGGTGTTTACCATATCCTTTTCTCTTAGTTTGCCATTTCTGTCCTAGGCAACACCTACATATGGAAAATAATGTGAGCTGAGCAGCAAATATCTCCAGAAGCCTATAGCATGTTTTACAAATCACCAACACATTTTTTCTGCTCTTTATCTGGCTCCAAGCCTGGCTGCACTCCTCTGTACATAATTGCTCTAGGCGCAGAAAAGAAGATGAAATTTTGCCTGAGAAGCCTTTTAAGGATGCCACATTCATTTACATGTTTTTTCCAAAAAGGTAAAACTCACTTTCTGGAGTTAACATTCCCTTTAGGCAACTTGTGATCCATAGATTATCAACACAAAATGCTGTAGCTGCTCTTTTGAAACCTTTATAGCTCACAGAGCCCGTGTGTGCTTATTCTAAAGAAATAAGTACAGTTTGTCCTTAGGAGGTTTGTGACCTCCACACAAAAGAAACTTTTCTGCTGAAATGTTACCACCTCTCCTGTTCCCAGTCCAATTTCAGAAGAATCATGATTACGCGGGATGCGGTGTTGTGGTTTTGTTATTCTGCTAAGAGCCCTGTGAAAAGTAGATATTATGCTCCATACTTCACAAATGTTGAATATCTTTATTGTGTATGTTTAAATAATGTTATATTTTATTTTAAAGCTTGTCCGTATTCTTATATAAGGCTTGCCACAGAACCGGAATTTCTATGAATAGTAGAAAAAATTCTGTCCTAGGTCTCAGAAGTGTAAAATTCCATTCCCAGCTCTATAGCTGGCTCAGTGAGTTTAAAATGGTTGCCTAAACTCTCTTTTCAATTGTATAACAGCACTAATACTGACTTTCTGCATAAAACTCTATAGAACCTATTGAGCACAAGCCCTACAAAACAGTAGAAAAAGATTGTATTTTCTATATGTTAGCTATCGTTTCAACATTCCTGGAAAATATGCTATATTAATTTAATGCAAAGATAAGCCAATATAATGACATACCTACACTTCAAACAAGTATACCTCAAGAAACAAGTATTCTTTATCATGATTTATTTCTATTTCAGATTGAGCTCTCCTGGAGTGTAAATAATGTACTTCACATGCCTCTGTATTTTGGTCTCTCCACAAGAAGATTTGAAAGAAATTGCACTAGGCTGACACAACAGAAAGGATACAGAAAAATAATAATAATAAAAAAATAATAATGTTACTGTCTTCTCTGTTACATAAAAATCTTTATTTCCTATAGATAAAAGACTGCTGCACCATACTGCTGCATGCTGATGTTTTGGCGTTCTCCGCAACAACTTTGAATCTGTTGGCCGATTCTGGATATGTTGAACAGAGGCAGAGCTCTTAATGCTAATTAAGTTTCTGCAAATTTTGTGAGAATGGGCAACTACTAGGAGGTAAGAAATCTTGTTATTACTTCCATTGAGACAAAAAATTAAAACACAACTCAAGCTTATGAGACACCAAAGAATCAATCTGAGAACAAGCTATTACTATTGTTCACCCGTCAAAAAAAGCTTCAGCTGTTTTCTGTCTTGGTGGGTGTTAGATATTAAAGAATTCAACCATAGTATATTACTTTATTGTCAATCAGGCTCTGTTAGTTGTGAAACCATAGAACTAAGGTTTCTCTCAGAATTATCTACCCTTTCATAAGAAACATCAACAACATAAGCAGATTTCTAATGCTTTTTTTGGCATATCCATGTCCAGGCAGTGTCTCCAAGGAACAGAAACCGAATGCTTGAAGATATTTTGTACTAAGGCAAAGAAACACAGAAGTTTTGGGGTTATTATACCACTGTATAAATCTGTGATTTATACATATATATATACACATATATGTATAAATCTGTGATTTATACAGCGGTATAATGACGTTCTCTGTTTCACCGTTCTTTCCTTTCCTTTCCTACCCTAATAATTTCTCGCAGCAGAATCATGTTTCTGACTGCTGGTGGGTATTGATAAGTAAAACCATTTGTGCAGGAACTCATAACTTCTCACATGTTTGTTCAAGTCTAACAAACTTGTTCTGCGTAAAAAAGGAAAACACTAATAATTTCGGATTGCACTGCTTTTTTTTTTGCCTCTCACCCACCCTCTGAAGACCTGTCATAGGAAAGAATTAGGGTGTTACACTAGATGTGTCTGAGGCCTGTAGGCATAAAATTCATTTAGTAGACACTTTATATAATGTAAGTAATTAATTTGGTAAAAAAATATTTCATAGACGTAAATGGTATATTTCTTTGCAATTAAATTTTCCTCACTTCTTTAGTAAAATATTTTAATAATGTCCCACTTATAAAATTATTAATGGGACCTGTAAATGTAAGTAATTAAGCTTAAGGCTTACTGAATTAATCCTTAATGTGATTAATTTTTACATTTGAAAAAACTGTAGAATAATTGACTAATTATTATAATAGATTTGCCATACTCATAATTTTACTTTGAGTGAAAAATGTAGGGTTTCATAGCCGACTCTATAGCCAGAATTCTATCGTCTTTTCTATCTTATCCCATTTAATCTGGTGCTACCTTTTTTTTTTGACAGTTTACCAGACATTTTAAAAATATTTAAATTATTACTCCATTTGTCAAAAAAGCTGAAAATGAAAATGTAAGCTTATGAAAACTGATGATATTTCACTTCCCCACATTGTCTGTTTTCCTTTTCAGGAAAGATGGAAAAAATAGGTAAACAAAACCCTGGCAGTTTAGTTTAGAAAAAAAATTTTGAATTTCTTGTAGAAATTCTCACAATTTTCATCAACTCTGTTCATCTTTTTTAACTCATCAGCTTCAATTCTCATTTAGATTTTTGGTAATTAGACCTCATCCAAACTTTTTTTCCTCCTAAGTTATGAACTTCCTGTGTACCTGTCAATCAAAGAATGTGAGGTTGCATTCACATTCTGTTCTAAAGCCTTGAGGTGCAACAATTTATTTTAAAGCATGTGTGACAACCTTCTTTAATGTGGTGTGTCAGTGGTGGGCTGAACATCAGGTACCTGAAGAAATGCCCAGCTCAGGCTTTGCTCAGTCTACTTAACTCTACCAGTAAGTCTTGACTGGGTGCTCCTTTCACATCAAACTTCAGATTTAGTATTTGTTGTAGCTGTTGTGATCACAGACACAGTTGTTTTTCCAAGCCCCTCTCTGATCCTTTTCAGCCTTAATAGTTTTTAATTAATTTAATTAATTCCCTACCTGAACTAAAATATAATATCTCGTCTGGTCATCAGATGCCCCGTTACAGGAAACTTGCCATCACTGTTGGGAATCTGCTCTCGTTGTCCACTGCTGCTCTCATTGCGAGAATTTTCAAGCTCTTTGCCTCTGGGTTTTATTTTACTGTTGACTAATAGGTTCAAGGATCTTTTTATTATTTGCTGTCTGTTTTGTCCAAGCAGATTCTGGTCAAACCACCCTGTGACTGGCTCTGGTTGGCAGATTTTGCTTCAAAGTGTCTACTAGATGTGGTTTGTAAGGCTTCTGTCCTGTGAGGCACCGTTAGAAAACCTCCCTTCTTTTACAATTACATTTGAGACACATCAGATAGCACTTTTTAATCAGTATAATGGTTGTCCCATTAAGCAGTGATGGCTCTATATTTATTGAAACAAAATCAGGTAAAATGCCTTGTGTAAATATAGGTCATCAGTGGTTACCTCTCCCAACTACAAATCTTGTTAGAAAATAAATTGGTTTGAAATGAGCTGGTTTCCAAAAGTCCATGTTGATTGGATTCATCGATTCAGTTGTTTATTTTTTGAGCCCATAATTTGCTAGGATTAATCTCATGGTGACGGGCCAATAATTACTCAGGGCATCTCATTTAGCCTTTTACAAAATGGCGTATTTACTTAGTTTTGATCTTGAACTTCCCTGTTGTTTCGCAACTCAACAATGTAGAAAGGTTTTGACCAGTTCTTCTAAAACTTTTAGATGAAGAATTTTAAAATGTTGATTTGAGCATTTCTATTAAATGTTTCTGTCTTTTTTGTTTTATTGATCCCTTTACTTTTTCACTTAATTTATAGGAGAATGGCAGTGCTGTTATGGTTCTGTCTGCTTCTTATACACTTGGACAGTCCTTGTTTCTCTCAGTCACTTTCCTGTCAACTACTTAATCTTATCGTCTTTTTATTTTTTGATCAATCGTCTGCATCATCATTTCTATTGAATGACATCTATTTTAGATGTCCATTTATATGTCTATGTACACAGGGATATTAATTTAGTATACATGTATAATATGTATAATAATTCTATTATATTTTAATTTTATATATGAAGAGATTATATATCTGTTTCAATTTTTTTTATCTTTTATTACTTTTTTTAGCTTTTCAGGTGGCTTTCTTTTCTCACTGTGATATGTTAAACAGCTATTAAAATATTCTTTAACCATTCCCCACTACCAGTCATTGTATTATTTTCTATTTAAATTCCTTCTCTGAAGTGCGTTGTCTGATAATTATTGCCAGTTCTTATCTGGCATCCAGTATGCATATATGTATATATACTTCTATGCAATGTGTGTATCTGTGTGTGTATATATATCTCTATAACTTTTTCTAACAGAAATTAGCAAAATTAACAAAGTTATTTTTGTAATTAAAATAAACAGGCATAACCCTAGCAAATTAGGATTTTTCTATCCCTACCGAAAAAATGTTTTTTTAAATTACCTTCCTTAAGGATAGAAGTTAATCCTGTATCATTCCCTCCACTGATTTAGTATAAGCAAGATCAAACCATATTATCTAAAGTGAGGTGATGAGACATTATAGAGATTAGCAGTTTGTTAAGAACTGAAACTGAAAATTCACCTTGCTGTGTGTAGCAGCATGAACTGTTACTCTGGAAATGGCAGGAGAGAAGTTTAATAGCATTAGGGAGGCTTAACAATAGCTGTAATAAATACCATAGATTACCCTTAATTAGCAGAAACAAATGTTATATTTTTCTACTTATCATCCTTCACTTCTGGGCTCTTTTTTGGCCATGTATACTGAGTGAAAACTTGGTATACTTCATTTTTTCTGATTTAAAAATGCACCTATATTCTAATTCTTTCATAGTATTGTAGGTCATGTGCTAACAGGGCATGATTATTCTTCTAATGAGATGGAAGTTATTTGGCCTTCAACCTCACAGAATTTCATATGCACCTGAGGCATAGATTAATAGCCTGATAATACATCCCATTTAATGTCCCATTCCTTAAATTAACCAGCCCAAGTGCTCATTGGGAAGCTATCCAATAAATAAGTGAAAAAGGCAGCACCTGTTAGAACCGCTTAAATACCTGATACTAAAGTATGTATAAATATAAAAACTGTCTTTGAAGTTTAAATGCTATTTCAAAATCCATCCTGTGATACAAGTGTTCTAGTTCTATAGCACAGAGGTTCCTAATTCGTAGTGGGCAAGTAAGGAAAGTGGTAGCACTCTGAGGATTGCATGAGAAAATTTAACCGTGAATCTGATGTCTGCACGTTCAATAAAGGCCCTCAAAGAGCAGAGCAGAGTTCTCTGTCTTTTAAGCAGAGCCTTGCCCTGATCCTGGTGTGGTGGCTGTTGCACTGCAAGAGCCCCTCTGGCAGCTGGGCGCTGCTTTGAAAGTGGACACGAGCTCCTGGAGAAGTGATGGGGCAGAGGGTGAGTGCCTGGAGAATGGGGCCCTGGCCTTGGACCAGCAGATGGACCTAGCCCCACAGTGCCTTCATCTTCTCTCCCTCTGCTGTTGCGGTCCCAGGGAGCATCACCTTCTCTCCAAGAGGCTCATGACCAAAAGCTCCCCATCCAGCCATGCGGAATGGCTCTAAAGCCACATGTGGCCCATAGTCTGCACTGCAGAAACATCTGCTAGAAACATACCCCCAGGTAAATGTATTTACCCTACTCATTTAGCAGATACTATTACATATTCTTAAAACTTTTTAATATCTAACAGTTCAGCTCATGAGGGCTCCACCAGGACCTTTATTAAATACCTATTTAAGAAAGAAGCTCTAAACTAACGTCTAGATTATTGGGTTGAAATATATAGAACAGTATTTGTTCATTTTGTTCTGCTTTTCTTGAAGATTCTCATCTTTTTCTGCTTATTGTTGTTAGCTCTTGTTAAATGCTGGCTGTGATATTGACAGGTTGTGGGGTTTTTTTCCTTCATATGCATCTGTTCAGAGATCAAATTTAGAACCTTATAAATAGCACTATGCTCATCCCCGTTGAAGCAAGAGGATATTTTAGGTGTTCTCCAACATATAAAATCAACAGACTGGAGTTTTCATCAAATATCTTAAAAAGTAAGTAACAGCTCCAAATTATTTTGGAAAATAAGTTTATCGTTCTACTAAGCAGACAGTAGCCTACCTGGTTAAGTAATTATTTCATTCCTTATTGTGACAGCAAAGAACATTAAAGACTTATTGGAATTGAACTATTGGGGTAGAGGTACCAACTAAAGTTTTTTAAAACATATTCCATGTAAAATCTTTATTGAACAAATTCGTAACTGGTGTGCAATTCCAAATAAAACCACAGTAAATAGTTTAGTACAATTAATTTATATTAATTCATATTTACAATGTAGAAATTATTTCTCTTCTAAATTTGGAAATCCTGCACGACTGGTCAGCAGTTAAGAAAATAATATAAGAATTACTTCTACTTTGAATGCTCTAGGTAAATGAAGGAATTGGGTCCCCACGGATTAGTCTGATTATGGGATACAATTTAGAAACTTTAATATGCAGCATTTCAAGGTCCCTGATGAAATACCAGTCTTTATAACTTTTGCCTTACGAAGAGATTTGCAAAGACTTTTTCCATAAGCAGCTTGTGCTTGATAAATGTAAACATAACTACGAGGGTAACTGTGAGATGAAAAGTATATTTTTGCCAATGGCATTTGGAAGGTTGGAAAAGAGGGTAAAAGTGAAGAAAATGGGAAATGCTAGGAGATGAATATCTTACATAAAAATCTAGGTAAATTGGATATGGTTATGGCTATAAGGCTGTACAAATTCTGTGCGTGTTTTAAGAGTTTAACTACATAAATGCTAGCCAAGTGGTAAAACACATGCATCCATCTATGCATTTACAGGCAAATCCTGCTCTGACCTTTGCTTGAACCACTGAAGAACTTTAGCTGGGAGGAGAGAGGGCTCAGGGAGGTCTCATCAATTAATATAACCACCTGGTGGGAGGGAGTAAAGATAACAAAGCCAGACTTTGCAAAGCCCCATTGGACATGGTCCTGAGCAACCTGATGGTGGTGACCCTGCTTTGGGCAGGGGGTTGGATCCAGCAATCCCTGCAGGCGTCCACCAGCCTCATCCTAGGTTATTCACAATGTGGAAGGGAAAACAAATAAGGTGTTCCTTTCTTAGTGTAACCAGTCCATAGCTACAGAGCTGGCCTGTGGGTCAGCAGGAATGAAAGATGCGTTTTAATGTGTTTTTTTTTTCTCACCAATCATTCGGTATGCTGTCTTCTTCAAATGCATGTAACTAACCAGTGAGAACATTTATCTGGTACTCCTGACATGCCAGCTATAATGCCCTTAAACAGGATTCACTAATTCTGCCAATATATTTGCATTTTCCCAATGTTTTATGATGATCATATATAATATTGCAAAGCACAAATGTCTGAAAATTGCAATTGGTTTTGAAACCCAATATACTTCTTAAAAGCATTAATTTCTAAACATTCATACGTGGCCACAATTTTCTTTTAAAATAGGAAAATTGGCTGTTTAAAACAATACTTCACTTGATATATATCTTCAAAAATTACTGAAGTTATTTTTGGCAACACTAACAAGACAGCAAGTCTTATATATCACTTGTAAATTACTATACAGTAATTAATGATAATGTAAGATTAATTTCTTTTATTAAAACAAATGGAAATAAAGAGCCCATTTTTGTCACTTCCAAATTATCATGGGTTTCTGCAGAAAGATTCTCTTGAGTTTGTGGCTTTAAGGCTTATTGTTTTCATTTCAGTTTAGGGGAGTTCAAAACATAGATATTGGCTTGTTCCAAAAGCTATTTTATCAATACTTATTAATATTTTTTTTTCCATACAGAATGTCAAATTTTGAGCAGTTTCACTTGGACTTTTACCAGTCCAATTATACCATAGATGACCAGGAACAAGGTTACAACAGTTATGGGTCTAATGAAAACCTCTATGGAAGCAAAAAGTAAGTATGCTCTTTAAAAAAAAAATAAATAAAATAGAGAGAGAAAAACAGTGATATATCTCAAAGCTCAAATGAAATTAATGACAAAAACCAGCATCCAATTGCCAAAAAAGGATTGTATAATCAACATAGTGGAAGCTTTAGTGGAGAAATACAAGAAAGTCAGGAAGAATCTTATTATGTTTGGGTTTTTTTTTTTCTTCTATTTTTTAAACTTATTGGTGACTTCTGCCCAAGGAAGGGGGACACTGAGGGAAAGAGGTTGCCCTTAAGAAGAGTTTCTCCTTAAGGAGATTTTGTCACGACTGCGGTAGGAGGCTGGGTGTTGCTGCAGCTTCTGTGTTCAGCAGCTGATGGATTCAGCTGGTTTTGGGGCTTGCAGGAGCAGGAAAGAGCTTCAGGAGATCATCTAGGCTTTCCTCAAGGCAGAATTACTAATAATTAAACCTTTCTTTTTAAAGTATTGGGTTCCATGCTACTTTTAGACTTACAGGTGTTACAGGTTGTTTACCTGATTGGAGTGACTGAGCTTGAGGTTATTAATGTGGACTTTGGGGCACAGATTGCTAGAAATTCTTTAAGGATTTTTTCCAATTCAAGAAAAAAAATAATTATCTAAAGATACAGCTCTTTCATTAGCGGTATGGACATAGCTGAGGAATGTCACCAAGCTGCTTGGTGGAAAAGTGAGGAGTGGTTAAATTTATGGGTACCCTCACAGCTCCCTTTCCCCTTGCCTCCCTGGGGCCCGGTGCGGCACTGTCGCCTGAGCTGGACGGGCACAGAAGCGGGTGCGATGGGCTTCAAGGTGCTGGGAGGCCAGCAAGGAGCCCTGCTGGGTTTCAGGGGGGCTTGCAGTGAAGAAAAGCAAAGTAGCAGCTTGCCCCAAAAAATTCCAGGTTCCCTAAATTGATAACAGGTAAAAATTTAAACCATGCGACATAGTGAGCAGCTCTAAGCTGTTGTGAAGTTGCTCATTGCAGTTTCTTAAAATCATAGAATAGTTTGAGTTGGAAGAGACCTTTAAAGGTCATCTAGTCCAATCGCCCCTGCAATGAGCAGGGACATCTTCAACTAGATCAGGTTGCTCAGAGCCCCGTCCAACCTGGCCTCCAGGGATGGGGCATCTACCACCTCTCTGGGCAACCTGGGCCAGTGTTTCACCACCTTCATTTTAAAAAATTTCTTCCTTATATCTAGTCTGAATCTACCCTCTTTTAGTTTAAAGCCATTACCCCTTGTCCTATTGCAACAGGCCCTGCTAAAATATTTCTCCCCATCCTTCCTGTAGACCCCCTTTAAGTACTGGAAGGGTCTATAAGATCTCCCTAGAGCCTTCTCTTCTCCAGGCTGAACAACCCCCACTCTCTCAGCCTGTCCTCAGAGGAGGGGTGCTCCAGCCCTCTGATCATCTTCACGGCCTCCTCTGGACCTGCTCCAATAGGTTCCTGTCTTTCCTGTGCTGAGGACTCATTTTGCTGTGATTTGCTTCCTGCCCCAGGAGCCAGACAGGAGACCAACCTCCAGCCAGTGCTTTTGCCCCGTCAGAAATGCTTCTGTCCTCTCAGAGTTATACGGGTCAGATTTTGCAGCCAACGTACAGTCCCAACACTCCTCTTGGTTATGCTGATGGATTTGACGAGGAACCTCCTTTGCTAGAAGGTAAAACTGCAACCATGGACAATGTGTGTGGTTCCTGAGGGTGCCTATATTTTTCTTTGCTAGGGGGTGGCCATCATCTTGGCAAAGCTGCCAAGCTCTCTGCTAACTTGCTGTGTGAGCTTCAGCTTCTGGCCCTCAAACCTGCATTTTCATATTTGAATTTGCCATGGATTCATTCATCCTTATGGCATATATAGCATATACTTTACTACCACTAGATGACAGCACAACAATAAGTTTTGCATTCACATTTCCAAATATTTTTTTCCACTCCGTGTTTATCCCACATATGTATTGGAACATCTGTAATTAATAAAAACTGATAATAATCCTTTTTGCATATCTAATAATAAATTTAATAGTTTGAAGACGCTAAATAACTTGTTTCAGTGGGGAAGAAATTGAGAAAGCTGCTTTCAGCTTCAATTAGTTGTTCATTTAACTACACAAAAAATATCATTCTTTATGATGATTGAAACATCCTAATACTGATTTTGTAGTTTACAAAATATTTGTGCTACATTAAAAAAAAATCAAAGAATTTGTGTGTGATTATTTCAGCATAATGTAAAAAGAGCATATTCAGCCTGGTTTTGCATATGGGAAGGCAAGTGGATTTTGCACTACTTAAGATACTCCTACTGCCTTAAAAACAGCAAGATCACTCTATTTGCTATAGATAACTGCTAGATCTTTACCTCTCAGACCTCCAAGCATTTAACTCCACAGTCAGCCCACTCTGTGTAAAGGATGTTGAAATACAACTGCTTCTCATCCTCTGGGCTTCAGAGATGTTCATATCTACGTACCAAATAAATCTGACCAAAGACACACATTTTAATACACAACAACTTTATATACACATTATAAAACACATTATAGTTTTGGCTCAGCTCAAGGTGATGGATTGGTGGAATAAGGTAAAGACTTGGCTTTCCAAAGAGATCTAACACATTGTCAGTCTCAGAAATTCTGGCACACAGTTCTGAAGTAAACTTTTCTCTGGAAAAGATGCTGGAGCATCTCAGGGAAGATGACTACTCTTTGCAAGCTGAAGTGTTTCTGCAGAAGTTTCAAGAGAAATCTTTGCCCCAGTAAAGTTAGTGGCAGAATTCCCATCGGCTTTAATGGGGAATAATTTTGTTCTGTTTCTAGGGGTTCTCAGTAATTACTTTTTAAATGCAAAAAAAGCTTATAAAGCACTGCATAAAGTATTATTAACTTGCCTTGAAGGGAAGAATGTCATTTTTAAGTGCCTCTGGCAGTTCAGGCTTAAGACACATCTCTTGTCAGATTTGCCAGAATTAAAGCATATATCTCTGCCTCGGTGTTCTAGAGTATCTTGAATTCTGCAGTTACTGTTAATTAGCATATTTTTCAACATCTAAGTTAGTGTTGCATTAGATATATGTGTTTTAAATGTAGGAAAAACAAATATTAACTCAAAAGTGCTGAGGGCATTTTTTTGGTTCACTGCCTAAAATTGGATTTAATGAATTAATATTCCAATTTAGAATGAGAGCTGACTCTTAAATATACTGGGTATATAGCAGGGACAACATGTTCCTACTACAGAATACGTCATCCTACAATAGTATCTTCAATAAAGCCATTAATTTGTTTGCTTGTTTGGGGTTTTGTGGTAGCTAATGGGTTTCTGTAACAACCAAGTGTTGGTTTGCAGTGAGCAATTAAAAATCCTGGAATTTCTTGTTGCAGAACTTGGGATCAATTTTGAGCATATATGGCAAAAAACATTAACGGTTCTAAATCCAATGAAGCCTGCAGATGGCAGCATTATGAATGAGACAGACCTCACCGGACCTATGGTTTTCTGTTTGGCCCTTGGAGCAACATTGCTGCTGGTAGGATGGGGCAGATACCTTGAGAGATTTCTTTTCTAACAAGTTAATCCCTGGGTGCTAATGCATGTGAAGTTGCAGAAGATGTACAACTGACATACATTGAGTCATTTGCTGCCATTTGTTCTGAGTTTATATATTAAAAAGTCTCCTGGCTTTGAAAGTACCTGCATACAGTTTGAATGTGATATAGATGTAATACAGGTGAAGCGATGTATTACTTCCAGCGGAAATAAAAGACCACACCATCTTTGGGGGTGGGATTTAATAGGAACGAAGGACAGATCTGTGCAGTGTATGTCCTGGGGAGGCTCTGAACATCTGAAGCATGGCAGCATGCACTAGGTAAGGACCTAAAAGGGAGGTTTTAAAGGAGGGAATAAAAAGGCATAGCAGATCAGCTCGGTTTTTCAGATACTCTTGCAACTGTTTTGAAATTATCTTCTCTCAATTTTACTTTGGGGAGTGCAAAGATATAAAAAAAATGCCTTTATGTAACCAAAATAATTTGAAAAAGGAAGTGGGAATGGCCTCTTCCCTCCTGCCTCAAATTTGCAGTACCTTCTTGTAAATTTTGCTAGTGCTTTCTTAGTTTTCTAGATCATCTGCTAAACAAAATATGGTAGCCTGTGTTTAACCTCTTTCCTCTTTATGAATATAGCTTTCCTACAAGAGGAAAGTTGAACAGGGATTGTACGCTACTCCTAAATTCACCTATTTATCACTGACAACAAGGGCTCTCCAGTGCTGCTGAAGTACAGCTCTGATTGTCGGCAGCAATTTATCAGACAGGGATAAGGTGGGACCATTCTGGGAAGGGCTTTACTGCTCTAGCAACTGAGGTAAGAGAAACGGGGCTCTAATTCTCCATTTCCTCTCTGATAAGTAGTGCTGAATCAGAAGACTCTTGCAAGTTCTTACTCAATTTGTAATGTCAGTGCAGTGCCTTGAATGGGCAAACTGCAATATAAATGGCAAGTATTATTATTATTTATGTCCCTATAAAAATAGAAATCCTTTAAAAGGGTAGAAGCAGCAAGAGGAAAAGGAATAAAAGGAAAATAAGGTGGGAAGCGAGAGAAGACAAGCTGTTTTCCACCTAAAGAAATAAAGGTATGAAGGGAATAAAAGGAGAAAGTTTTGATTTTATTATAATGAGGACAATGAAAGGAAAGCTGAAAGAAAGAAAGAATTTTAAAAAAATAGTTGCTGTTGATCTTGCCCTCTGGATAGTCAACAATTATAATGAATATTGAACTACTATTATTGAAATAAAGTACTTCAATTACCATATTTATTCTAGGATATCAAGCATTTTAAGTATCATTAGAAAAACAACTATTTTCAGTGCTGCAGTTCTAGGTCAGCAGAACTCCTCTGATACAGCCTAGTGTTTTTGTGCCACAACTGCACAGCAATAGGTCTATGGGATTTCCATGGGCCATCGTATATATTCAGGCTGCTCATTTTGCCTCAGATGCATTTGAATACTAAAGTGGCTCTTCAGCTGTGTAAGCCATGATATCCTTCTGTACTTGAATAACTCTCTTCTAATAGCACCAGGAACATAATTTGGTTGAGAGCTTGTTTCCAAAAATAATTTCTAAATTTTATTTAGTTTCAGCTTTTTAACTGTGGAAAAATATGCAAAGGTATTCTTCAAATGGTAGCAGTTCTTTCAGAGCACAGGGAAAAAGAGGAAAGGATGGTTAGCCTGGCAGCAGGACTTGGTCTCCCTCAGACTGGCATAAAACAGGGCAGCTCCATTGCAGGCAGAGAAACAACGGCAGTGCGAAAGTTAGCAGGAGCTGAGTCTCAGCTGCTTTGCATTTTACATAGTGCTTTGTACAAAATCAGACTTCCCCATCCACTTAAACTACGGACAGCAGTACCCACTCTAGGCAGATGCAAGCAAGCACACGAAGTCTGACTTTCTTCTAACCTTGTTCCTTCCGCAGGACAAATTTAGCTCTTTCCATTCATCAAAGCCTGCCAGACTAATCAAGCCTGATTCTGATTTTGCTTACATCACTGTGAACTGGGAGTATTCCCGTGTGTGTGAGTCAATACATTTACATATGTTAAGACAGACTAGAATTGGAACCAACATGTTCAGCTGCTTTTTTTTTTTATATATATCTCTCACTCTCCTGCACCACAAATCAAACATTTTACCAAGTGTAGATTTCAGCAAGCTGCTAGTGCTAGTGCTCCCTTCAGCTCTCTCTCCGTAGTTTCTTAATCTTTGACTAAGCTGCTAAATAGTGCTGTGTGGACTAGTTAAGTACACTGAAACAAACAGACTAAAAGCTTGTAGTTGTCGCATCTGTTTGAGGCAGAGCTTTTCTTAGTTGGTTGCCCCAAACCCTTGCGGATGTTAAATTTACTACAAATCTTTAATGACTGAAATTGTAATTGATAATGATCTGAGCTAATATTGCTCTTCCACACTGTCTTTAGCTATTATTAATCTTAGTTGGTGAAGCATCTTTTCCTTATTATGTTATACCAGTAGTATGCAAATGCCAGCAAAGGCCTCTGTACCTAAATAGGTGTCTTCTTATGCTGTTAGTTCAGGAATAGAGTATTCCTTTACGGTGGAATGCACTGGTGGGGAAGAGACCAACACTTGGGGTGTTGTGAGGATACTGCAACCTGGCTGAACCTGACCTAACCTTGAGGACTGGAACCAGAGGGGAACTCAGCAATGAGCCAGGTCAAGCTGAAAACAGAATAACAGTGCTGATGTAGAGGCAGGTCTAATTAACTGAGGCTGCCTTTCATGTAAGCATGCACTGGTCTCCAGCTGGAGCTGGTGAGTTCTCAGAATCTGCAACATTTAGGACTTCCAGGTTGTGTCGTCTCTAGATTAGGCTCTTTCCGCTGTGTTGCTTCATATCTGTCCAGCTCAAATACTGCTGGCATCCAGTGATCAGTTTCCACCCAAATGGATACAGGAAGCAGAGAAGCAGGGTCCTCCAAGATAGTTGGTTTCCCCCAGGTTTTATTATAATGTATGGGTGAGTAAAGTAGGAGATCTTCTCAATCTTCCCTAACCATCCTGGAAGAGATACTTGTAAATATTGCAAACCATGAAAAAAGCTTTGACAATATTTCCACCTTATCTACGATAAAAGAATCCAAACATAAGCTAAAAAATAATTAGGAAACTGGGACCTTCCATTATTTTTGATCCTCATGTGGTTTATCATATGCAATATATAATGTGTGCAATATAAAGATGTGTGTATGCACAACACAGCTGTGTTTTAAGAATGTATATATCTAGTTATGTGTTAGGAAGGTGAGGCATTGTGGCCCTTCATTTGGGAAGTTTATTCCATGAGCCTGAGTTAAGGGCTGGGTCCAAGGTTTGAGCTTTCTCCTTCACAAATGCATGCTATCTTTAGGACACAAAATTTCAATGCAAAGCAAATAAAACCTTCTTCATCCCTATCGCTGTTTATTTCTGATGTACAAATGTTTATTTCTGACATACAGATGTGAAAATGGCAGTATTGCATAGCCGACATTCAGTATTTAATTCATTAGAAGCTGGAATAGAGAGAAACAATATTTAACGGTCTTTTGTGAGTGTTTATTTTTGGGACTGAACAATGCCCTCATGCCTGGAGGTGATCCTTCAAAATGATGGCAGGAGATGAAGAAACCAGTGGTGCTGTGGCCACAGTTGTCTGTTGTCTAGCTTTGTGTATAAATTAGAAAACATCAGGCTCCAGGCTGTCAGGCTGGTACCTTTCACAGGCACTAAATTCACACAAAGGAATAAAACCTGGAAGAAAAAAACACCTGGGGAATTTTTCATTCGTTGGAACAAAAAAAGAACACAAGCTGACAGTGACTACTAAGGTTTATGTTGAAATGAACACGTTGTATTGATCTAACCACAGAGATGTGTCTTTCTCATGGTAGTCAAGGGGAAGAATGAAAACATTCACCCTGAAAACCAGCATACTTGCAGCAAAATTTCACTTATTTTTTTGCAGGCCTGCTTAAAGCTGGAGGTTTGTAATAAAGTGTGAAGCATATCAAGTAAGTGGGGTCACTGTTTCACTTAGGGCACTTTTCCACAGCCCCATGTATACCTATTGGAAAGATTTTTCCTGACACTAAAATGTGCTTTCCATAATTTCTTCTCAGTTCGTTACCAGTCCCAAGTCTCCCCAACCAATTCCTTTCACGTTCAGAGCCCAATGACAATAAGACTGAGAATCAGCCTTATAAGTTTAAATTGGTGGTTTAATTTAAAATTTAAATTTTTGATGCAAAAGTCACCCAAAAGCATCAGCTGTGGTTTACAATTGCACTGATGTAGGCAAAGTGGAGAGAGTCAACAAGAAAAAGTAAGAAACCTAGTGCTTGCCTTCTGTCTTCTCACGCTTCATGCTTACTCATCTTTATTCCAGGCAGGAAAAGTTCATTTCGGCTATGTGTACGGCATGAGCGCCATCGGGTGCCTTGCTATGCATGCCCTGCTGAACCTGATGAGCGTGCCGGGAGTCTCGCATGGCTGCGTTGCAAGTGTCTTGGGCTATTGCCTGCTGCCCATGGTGATCCTCTCCTCTTCTGCAGTCATCTTCTCGCTACAGTAAGTACCAGTCTATGGCATCAGGCATCATACGGAGGGCAGTAAGGCAGAAAGCTGATGTTATGCAAAACGTTTTGTAAGTGGTTATGTCGTGAATTTCGGAACACCACCATTTTTTGTGTGTATGTGTAGGTGGCAATGGACAAAACTGGACTGTGTTTGACAGGGGTAATATATATTCATTTTAATATGAGTCCTTAATTCCACTGTTCCCCACTTGGACTGAGAGTGCCTTTGATATTTGCAGATATCATTTTTGTCTTGCAGAGCCAGCGGTGGCCAAACTCAGGTATCAATTTTAAAAGCAACTGCAGGACTTTGGCTTTATATAGCTGGTTCTCCCGCTCCTTTTCTGTTCATAGTGTCATGTTCATAGTATCCCATCCTCATGCTTCCTTTCCTTTTGTAGTCCAACTTCTGTGTGACAGAATGAAATAATCAAGCAACCCTTAATGATTTGGAGCATTAGAACAAGGGTTTAAGATGTAGTAGAGTCATATACTCTGAGGGATAGTTGTGGTGTAATTGCAAACCTGAAAATAACGGAAACCTTTGAAAAATCAAATGCGTGGTGGCATATGTATCTGTGTGTGTGTGTGTGCATGTTCAGTAATATGCCTATGAATAGGAAATTTGTATGCAAGCCTCTCCTTCCCCCTCATTCGGTAAGCCTTTTGAGATACAGACTGTGTTTACCTCCCTGTTCACATACAGCAAAGTACAAGGAAGCTCCAGGTCTTGCCTGAAGGCCTTGAGCAGTACTTTTATCCATCGTTAACACGTTATTAACAATGGTTCCCCTCCTTAGTCTTTGTTGTTCACTCACATTTCTAACTCTCCAATCTGTAACATGTGGGACTTGGCAGCTGATGAATAAGAAAGTGCCCCTGTTTGTTTTCTTTGGAAAAGCAGCAATTTTATATATGTATATATTATTTGTTAAGGAAATTATATAGTGGGATGAAGATTTTGGCACAATCCTTGTAGCATGTTTCTGTGGAGCTATGACAGGTTAACCTGACCATATTCCATGTATTAAAGTGTTTCTGGGCTGTCCTTCATGAGATGAACATTAGTGACACTGAAGAGGCTGTTTATTCTCTGTTCTCCTACACTTCCCATATTTTCTTGATTAACCTGTTTAATAATCCACCCTAATAAAAGGTGCAGATACATAATCATAGAACAGATGGGACGAACTCCAAACCAGCTGTTACAACCGCACGGGGTACTCTTGTCTGTACAAGAAATCCACAAGCACACACTGCACCTTTGTAAAATGATGCAAATTTACGGAAAGCATATGTTTTGAAAAACTATAAATACTATATTTTGATGGCCTTTACAAAATTAAACCATTATTTCTGAAATGAATTGATAACGTTAAGTGCCTGTCTACAGGATTCTGCAGTCTTTTCTCGTTGACTATATGAAACAGCGTGAACACAGCAAGTACCAAAGTTAACTACTACAAACATGCTATTAAAATTAAGTGGCAGCTTTTAAATCCAACATATATTTGATTATTTTTAGTTTAAAAACATATTTAAAATGGCAAAGACAGCAATACATTGATTTTTTTTTAAAATATTTGTAAAAATGTTATTTCTGTCTATTTCAATGTGTAAACTACTACTTCAATATTTGTTTTCACAGAAACTATAAATAAGATAATGCATGCATCTATTGCAAGGATATATACTAATCCACCAATTTTCAGTTTTCATAATTAGCTATTCCACCGTAACTGAATAAAGCATAATATGGGACGTTTTGTGTGCTGAATAGTGCCAAAGAGAAAACCAGTTCTCGTATGCAAGCTTGCGTGGGATCAGGTCTGTTTGTGCCCGTCTATGCTGGTATCATGTCTAAGCCCAAGTTGAGTAGGTGTCCTTTTGGGGAGAAACTTCAGCAGACTTTTTTCCTGGAAAAAAACCAACAAGATTTCTTTACTATCAAATCCCTGAATAGAGTGGTCAAGCCATTTCCTTGACTAACCGGTGAAGGCAATGAGTGTAAGAGTGGAGAAAGGAATTCTTAGACCCAGCCGATGCAAAGGACCCATTTGGTGACCGCATCTGTAGGTCATGAGAGAGAGAAGAAGAGAGGGTCCACTCAGGTCTGTCCCCCCAACTCAGTCTCATGCCAGTACACCCCCAGTCCTCTTGGTCACTGTGAGCACAACATCTGCCTTTTGCCCCTCTCCCGTGCTTGAGCATTTGGGCCTCACAGACATGCCAGGCACAAGCTCTCTGCTAAAGCTAAACCATTCCTTTTGGCAGTAACTTGCTGTTAGATCAAGGACCGAATTTTTAAGTGCGCAGAAGTACCTTTTGGCTCCAATTTGATTTTATGTCACCTTTCCATCCTGCTCACTGCCAGTCCTGGAACAAACCATGAGAAGCCATTGGACTTCAGCATAAGGCAGAACAGCCACATCTCTAAATTGTACTTCCTTGTGATGGCCCCCTAAAGAGTCATTATACCAGCTGAAAATTGTTGTCACACAGTACATTCCTGTTACATCCCATCCCTCTGCCAGCGTGGGTACCTGCTAAAGAGCCATCCATACCAGCTCTGAATTTCTGGCTAGACGATTAAGTGAGCATCTTAGCATCTTCACTTGGAGCAGAGGCAAGGAATGTGGTTCACAGAGCCCAGTGTAATTTCCCCGAATGCCACTGTATAGGTTTAGAAAACAGTTAAACTGAGGCTATTAAATCACATAGTCCTTAATGTTTTATTTTTAACGGGTTGAAGTTGCAAGGAGGTGCTGAGTCACCTTAAAATCAATTCTCTTCTTCCTCCCCCAACATCCCAAGAGCTGACAACACCAAGTACCTTATTGGCCTGGAGACTGTATTGCCAAGAAATGAACTATTTTATGTGATATAATTGCATTAAATAAACAAAGTCAATTAAATAAGGAGAACTTTACTCATCATGGTTTAATTGCAATAATAATATTAGTGGAGATTATTTCTGATAAATGGACCTAAGTAAGTATATGTAGTCTGTTTCTGACTTCTGGTTCTGTTTCGCATGGACTTTGGAAAAGTGGGGCACCAGAAGGCCTTTAACAAGTGGCAGAGGTTCATTCATTCTCCACGTCCTTGAGACTGACACAGAGAAAGTGTGAAGCACGGCCGATCTCATTAGGTACTTCAGCAGCATATTATGCGCATGATCTCATGCATTTTACAGAAGGAAGCTGCAAATACAGAGTGCAAATAAAGCATGTGTGAAACATTATTTATTGGCAAGAATTTCTTCTTTCCAGGTTTACTAGTGAGCTCTCTGTAATCTGCAGGAATATTTCAGTGGATTTTTGACCATAGACCCATAATCCTCAGTTCCCCAGGCCACCCTGGGCCTGAGAGGTGGCAGAACGTGGAGAACAGATGGAGAACTTTAGAATGGCTCAGCTGTCAGCAAGGGGCGGTGCGGGAAGCCACTGTCCTTTCAGTGTGCAGAGAAGGATGCCAGGATAAGCATAATATTTTTTTCTCAGTGGTTCTTTTCCCATCCCTTCTACTCAATGTGCACCCATTTTTAAAAGACCAGTTGAGCTTTCTCCTGTGAGGCAGTCAACACCTTTCTGCGTTGTCAGCTGCAGTGTAATTCTTTAAGAGCCTTGTTGTCTCTCCTTAGAGTCCAAGGCACACTTAAAACCCGTGCCACGTGTTACAAAAATGCAACCGCTCATGGTCATCAGGCCGCCTGATGAAAGATTAGGTCTGTAGTGTCAATTTAGATCCTAACAACTTCTACAAGATTATTTTGGCTGCACTAGGATCTTTGCTAACTTTAAAATTAAACTTTAGCTGCTGCAACTGCTGGAGCCCCAGATTTAATTGGAAATGCACTTGACTTTTTAACAGCACTACTGATGAAGATGCTGCTTTTATCCATGCTGAAGAAATTACCTTTTTGTTTCCTGTTACTATTTTAATTTGTTTCTCAGGCTTGACTTTCATTATGTCAGTCAGTCGTTGGTTCTTCCGGTGACTGTTGCCTTATCAATTGCAAGTTGCTAGGCATGAACTTGAGTTTGGTAAGATTTACTGCCACATTTGCTAACAAATGGATTCTGTTGTGTTTCTTTTGTTTTGTTTTGTTTTTTTCTCCTAGGGGGATCCCGGGAACTTTGTTAGCTCTGTTTATTATTGGATGGTGCAGTTTGTCAGCCTCCAAAATTTTTACCTCTGCGTTGGCTATGGAAGGACAGCAGCTTCTCATTGCGTACCCGTGTGCTTTACTCTATGGACTTTTTGCCCTTTTAACTGTTTTCTGAGATGTATTTTCTGGTAGCCTTGTTACAGTCTGTTTATGGTTGTTGGAGGGGCAAGGGGTTATTTACTTATTTTTAGATTGCCTAGAGTTACATTACGTTCCATTAACAAAATTAGATTATGTGACTTACCTTTTATTTTCCTAATGGCTGATAATGAAATAAAAAATCAAGTTAACAGGTAGATGACTGCAATAATGGCGTTTTAAAAGTCTTACAGCTTAAAGAAAATCATTTGTATTGAGAAGGTAGTAAAAGTGAAAAAATGTGAAATAAATGATAATTAAAAAAAATATTTTCTGGGTGTTTATTATATGATACATATACTAGAGTTATTGAAAACAATAATGTAAATATTTAATGGACCTAATTGTTGTGGTTTAACCCCAGCCAGCAACTAGGACCATCAGCCACTTGCTCACTCCCCCCGGTTAGGATGGGGGGTGGAATCGGAAGCTTAAAAGTGAGGAAAAAAACTTATGGGTTGAGATAAAGACAGTTTAACAGGTAAAGCAAAAGCTGCACATGCAAACAAAGCAGAACAAGGAATTCATCCACTGCTTCCCATGGGCAGGCAGGTGTTCAGCCATCTCCAGGAGATCAGGGCTCCATCACACACAGTGGTTACTTAGGAAGACAAAATGCCATAACCCTGAACACCCCCTCCTTCCCTCTTCCCCCAACTTTATATACTGAGCATGACGGCACATGGTATGGGATATCCTGTTGGTCAGTTGGGGGCAGCTGTCCCGACTGTGTCCCCCCTCCAGCTTCTTGTGCCCCTCCAGCCTACTCACTGGTGGGGTGGTGTGAGGAGCAGAAAAAGCCTTGACTGCTCAGCAAAAACCAAAACCACCAGTGTGCTATCAACACCATTCTCATGCCAAATTCAAAACATAGCACTGTACCAGCTGCTAGAAATAAAGTTGACGCCGCCCCAGCTGAAACCATAACACGAGTAAAACAAGTGAAAACACAAATTTATTTGTTTCAAAAAAAACCCAGCTTGGCATCTTTTATGATTACTAATTAATAACCAGAATTTACGTGTGCAGGTTGTTTGGTTTTTTTTAAGAGGAGAGTGAGTGGCCCTGCCAAGAATTGTCCAAGAACAAGTAGCTACAGCAGAGGGAGGAAACTAGGAATGTAATTTTGTTTTGTTTTGTTTTGTTTTGTTGTAAGAGGTGTTGCTGTCCAAAACACTATTGTACTGTTTGTAATGTACAGTAAAGTTATATTTTAAAATAGCCACTAAACCACCACCTGCTGTCACTGCAGAAAAGCACCACACAAAGCAAAGGCAACTCCTAAAAATGTCTCCTGAAAGGCAGAACTCTATTTGAGCAAGGAAAATACAACTCTCCAGAATTTTATCTGTCCCCCCCAAAAAATCTATTTGATGCTTTTAGTTTTACAGGAACCTAACATTTTTATAATAGCAATGAAGCACAGAATGCACAAGATGATGTTTCAAAATATAATATTAGAAGTTTCAAGCCATCAAGAGGAAATGGAGATGTGTGTACAGTCATAACAGGAGCAAAATCCAGCAGGCAGTGGTAGGGAAAATGAATGTAGCTGTAGAAAGGGCTAGGGAAAAGAAATAGATGAAATAAAGGGAAATGTGAAGGAAATAAATGACAGTAGAATATTTCATCAATTGTTTAGGCTGTCCTCCTTCTTGACGAATATTTTTATGGTCTTGATTATCCTGCAATATATTCACTATTTTGAACTCTTCAGTGAAATGCCTACAAAATATTTCAGTGCAGAGGAGCACTGATTCTGTGAGAGAGGGTCCTGATACTGCAAGCACTTATGCAGAAGCTTAGCATGGCAAAACTGCTCAAGAATATGCAAAATTAATTGTCTTCTTAATCCTTTTCAGGTCAGAGGTAAATCAGATGATCAGCTTGTCCTCTAGCTACTCATTCTGCTTCTGAATTGAAAGAGCCTTTGGTAAAAATATTTCCCATTGTTGGCATATTTGTTTTTTTAAGAACTCTTGTGCAAACCATTCTGGAATTCATTTTACTGAACTCCCCTCTGGACTAGGGGTCATGAGAAATAAACAAATGGTAATGTGTACTTAGCCAGTTCCTTAAAAAAATCACAACTCATTTATGGAAAAATACTTGCTGCGTTTATCCATTTTTTTGTTGCAAGGCTAGGAACACAGGCACAGAGAGGCAAAGTTGGATGCGTGACCCTGGAGCGAATTGTGGCTATAACTAGGCAAGATCTGGAGCAAATTGTGGCTATAACTAGGCAGGATCTAGTTGCATGTAAGTGGGAAGTGTGTGAATTTGGAAGATCAGCTTTTGCAATCATGACAGATTTGGCCCTGCTGTATCAGGGAGTAAATTTGCCACTAATGAGGCACAGGTAAACATGTCAAGTGACTCCAGGATATGGTTATAAAATCAGGCAGTTTGATTTACCATGCACTAATGGCATTCTCTGGTCTGAACACATAAAGATTCATACGGTTGCACTTCTTCTGAAGTTCAGAAAAGATGGTTTAGAAACATTAGATCCATTTTTGTCCTGCACTTCCTATTATCATTCATACTGGCTAAAATATGTATAAAATGGCTCTGTTCTGCAGCACTTTATATTCATTTTCATCCTGATCTGCATGATATGAATGGCAGGGGAACCTGTGAATTAAGCCATCGGTTTCTTTTGATGTCATAGACAAGTCAAATTATTTATGGGGAAAATGAACACCTTGAAATTTTGCCACAGTATTTACAAAGCAAATGCTAGTCTAATTATAGTTTTATGTTTATTCTCTCAGAATTTATCACTTTTTTCTTTTCTTCACTGAGATGCATCTTCATCGTTTTGAATGCTAACTTCTTAATTTCAATAACTTCCCTTGCTTTGCCGTGTAGCCATGCCAATTTCCTTTTACCTGTTCCCACAGGATTTCCAGCAAGTGTTGTGCACAGGTGCTGTGCTCCCAGTATGGTGTCCTTCAGGGGTCTCTATGCTGCCTGTGAGGATTTAAATCTCTTAGCCATCCTTCTTTGACTCCTTTTAAACAAGATTCCTCATTTTTATATATCTCTCCTTTCTGAAGGTCATCACGGCCATGGTGATGCTTTTGGCCCTGTTATTCCTGTGTGCTTCCTGAATTTAAAAATATTATTGTCACTATTATAAGCAGTTACTTCCTCAAAAATAAATGCTGTTTTCATCTAAAATCATAGAATCATAGAACGGTTCAGGTTGGAAGGGACCTTAAACATCATCGAGTTCCAACCCCCCTGCCATGGGCAAGAACACCTCCCAGTAGAGCAGGTTGCTCAAAGCCCCATCCAACCTGGCCTTCAACACCTCCAGGGATGGGTCATCCACAGCTTCTCTGTGCAACCTGTTCCAGTGTCTCATCACCCTCACAGTGAAGAATTTCTTCCTGATATCTAATCTAAATCTCCCCTCTTTCAGTTTAAAACCGTTACCCCTTGTCCTATCGCTACACTCCCAGATAAAGAGTCCCTCCCCATCTCTTCTGTAGGCCTTTAGCTACTGGAAGGGGCTATGAGGTCTCCCAGAGAGGAGATCAAAACATCAGATCAAAAATGAGATCAAAAATCAGGTCAAAACATGTATATTTGGTAATATACTCTTGTTCTGCCTCTCTGGACAAGCCTTCTCAACACCACCTAGCTTTCCTGTGTTGTCTGTTGTATGTGCCATTGTATTTCACTCCCTCACATAATTCCATGAAAGTTTAAATACACACCTGGCAAGCTGTTACATTCAACTTGCCAAAGAGAGGATTATAAAATAGTAATGGGTCACAGTCTGATTTTTAATTCATGCTTCCGACTGCAAAGAGTTAAAAATAAATCACAAGACTTAAACACTAGCTTCAAAGAAAAAGAGGGGGGGAAATCATGTTCTTGGAAGGTGAAATTTTCTTATCAGTCTTTGGTTTTTTGATTTTCATAGCATACAAGTAAGAGTCCAATTCTGAATGTGCATTCACACACAAAAATGGGCACGCACTTAGTTCCTTTCTGCTATTTTAAGTGGTGATACCAGTGTTGGACACAGGAGGTATAGGAGAGGTATAGGAGACAAAGTGCTCTCCCGTCTTCCCCAGTACTTCTGGTGTGCTTGAGGTACTCAAGGTCGCACTCGGAAATGAGCTTGCAGCATTCTGCTGTAGCCTAAATGTTTTGCTGTTCTATTGCAACAAAATGCAGGCGCGTATGAAGGTGGACATATTCCAAGTGAGAGGAGATGATAGCCGGGTCTGGGCGTGCAATGGGGATAAAATGGTTATCTGAACAGCAGCGGCTGACAACACGCCAGGTTGCATCCAGAGACCTGCTCACCTTGGCAAGCCAAGGGCCACTTTTGTAGTACCAAGGTTCCACTATTTATCAAAAATCATCTTGTCATGCATCATCTGTAAAAGGTTATAATACAGGCCTTGAATAGTTTAACTGTTGATAAACTGGATTGAGGATGGAAAGCTGCTGACACACTGAGTTGGACACATCCCGTGCTTCCTGGTGAAATAGCTCCATTAGCAAAGGGTAATATTTTTCCATTTTTTTAGCATGGATTCCACAGAAAGCTTATATACAAAAGAGGTGAAACTGATTTCATGACTGCATTGTTTATGTCATTTGAGAATGAGAGGTGACAGCTCTGCGTCTTGTCTTAGACTTCTCTTGCCACCACGTTTATTGCAGCTCCTTGCTAAACAGCCATCTTCACACGTTGGCATTTTCTGTCCACTGAACTCACTTAAGTGAGTTTTGCAGTAATGTTGAATTACTGACCTTTATTCATATCAGTAACAGGTATAAATTAAGCAAGAATTCAATAAATTGTGTCTGTTTTAAATTTCCTTTTCCTCCCCTATTGTCAGGAGCATATTTAGTGGTCAGGCTGTTATGGGCTTGTTCAAGCCTAGTAGCCGAAAATATATATATACATATATTTATGGAAAAATAAAAATATACAGATATATGATAGGTTACAAGACACTGGCACTGCAAAAAGTTCTGGGCATTACATTGCCACTTTTTGAGGACATAACATTAGCAATCTGGTGACCCAGCCTGGCAGATGATGTATATCCTTTCAAAGAAATTAGTAATTGCAGCATCTGATAAGCCTTATGGAGAATCACTGCACATGATGGCAAAGCTCATAGTGACATGATGCATTTGGTGGTTAATGTATTTTCTGACAGATGACAAAAGGTTTCTGGATTGGTAAGTAGTGGGTTACTACAGCATAATAATAATTATTACAAAAATAAACTGGATAATTGTCAACCTGCCTAGATCATTGTAATATGAAATTGATCTCTACCTGTGTTGGCACTACTAATGGGTATGCTGCTTTTCAAAATCTGCTCTCTCTCAAAATTTGCCCTTCACCGATTCCATGTTCATTTAGGCTCCTGGATGTTTATTCTAAGTAAACTGCAGCAGCGCTGTTAGAAGTACCCATTTTGTAGCTGTAGGCCATAACTTGTCTGCTTAAACAATCTCACCTCAGTGCTCCTGATGGTCTGTTCTTAGGAGAGGTCAGGGCATGCACAAGGGCTGTGTTTTGGTTGTGTTTGCCAAGTGATTTTGGAAGAATAACATCTGCGACAATGACAATATGTTTGCTGTGATTACCAGGCACATTTATTAGACTTATGATCTCATCATTAGCTTAAAAATGCCCGGTGACCTTGGTGCTGCATCACTGAACTAGATGAACGATGCAATTCACGGTGATCTGCATACAGTTGCATAATAAAGACCTTGGCCAATACATACCCTCTGCTATGGCAGCATTTTAGTTACAATTGCAAAAAAAAAGAATCATAACCCTTCTTTGGCCACGATATGAAGTGCAGTGGTAGTGAGTCAAAAAGAGGTCCCAGAAACACCAAACATGCATAATTACAGACATAACAGACCACATGGGAAACCATCACTTTGCAGAGAACAAGGGGTAGGTTTTTAAAGGCACAAAGGTCAGTCTGATCAAAAGTCACTTAGATCTGAGCTCAAGTGAGTAGTTTGGCGATTTTCCTGACAGCCTCTTGACAAGCGCTCTTGAGCAATCAAAGTGCAATGAGCCACCAGGCTACCACAGGCAGTCTCCCAGGGGACTGGTGGCACATCTAATTCTAGGTAGAGACAGCAGTAGCAGTCAAGCACAAGAAGCTATCCCAATGCCTGGGTGCAAAATGTGATCCCTGGCGACAACATTGTTCCTTTGGTTTTTTTCCAGTTTATTTAACCGTCATCCCTGGACGTTGAGCAGCCACAGCTAGTCTAGTTGAGCACTAGCTACTTCTGATCTCAGCTCTAAATGTATGATATGGAATTTGACTGGGCTCTGGTGTTGCTCTTCAGCTTAGTAGATTGTTGGTTGCTCTCAGTTCTGACCCTTAGCCCCTCTCCTGACTATGCTTCTTAGCCAAAGTTTCTTCTTGTTCCTGATTTTTGGTTTCCTGATTCCTGGTTCTGAGATCGTAGTTTTAGTCATAATCTTACCGTTTACCAGCCTGCATCCTTGTTGTATTTCTTTGATACTCCACCTACCTTCTAGAAAATAAAGCACACAGAGGAAGAAGGAGTGCTAGTGAACAATGTGGAAATATTTCTGAAATAAAATCCTGTCAGCACTTGGCCATCATTAGTTCTGTCACTCTACAGCTGACTGTGAAATGAACTGTGCAGTTGGGATTATATGTCATCTAAACAGTAGTGTTGGGACAGAAACTTCTAATGTGTTTTCTGAGTAAAAGTAGTATTTTTAATGCAAATACCTTGCTGAAACCCCAAGTACGATCAGGGCCTCAGGAGTGATGCAACTGCTTATTTCAATGGAAAGGCTCCAGAAAAGAATATCCTAACATTTAAAGAGGCATAAAGTGATGCACTAGGTTTTATCTCTCCATTGTAGAACAATATCATAGCCATGCGTTACTGTTCAATCGCTCTTCTGAATTGCTAGCTGAATGGAGGAAGTACACCGTTGATGCACTGCAGAATGTGAAATAGTTTAGGCAGTTATTCCTTGTGAAAAGTAGTAATGGTACTTGGCTCTTCAGAAGAAGTAGGCGTGATAATGTGATCTACTTTAAAGTGCACTTGTGCATTTTGCTTGGTGAGTCAATTTGCTGGAGGAAGATGATACTAAATGACACTAATAACCACAAAAAGGATGAGTGCAGCATAAATTTGCTTATATTTCAGACATTGTGCACATGGCGCATAGAGATCTGCAGAGTGTTGCAGAGTAGCAGCACTGCGATATATCTCACCTGCATAATGAGTTCTGCTGAATAACTGTTGGCACTGCGTAGGAAACCCTTTGACTGAGATATGAGTATGCCTAATGCTTCCTGCCTTGTAAAAAGGACCACTTCTCAAAAGAGAAATCCGCCCTGGAGACACATGAATTTCTGAGGGCAGACATTGAGGTGATATGTTTAATGGAGCACTATGCAGTTTGCTACACCACCACCGCTGCCTACAGACTTGTGTTCTCTCCTTCCGGCACAGCGTTCTGGTTATAGATGGGGTCCTGCTGCTAAGGAGGAGGCTCCAATCAGTTGCTAAGGTCAGCTTGCCAAGAATGCCCTGAGGTGCAGCAAGGAGCTCCATATACGTGTCCCCCAGAGCCACAACCTGTGTTTGGTGAATAAAGGAGAGATGTTTTTGCTAAGGCAGATCACACCTATGTTACTGATGTCTCTCTTCCTACTGCTCCTGGCCCGAAGATATATACATGCACAGCAGTTCAGCTCCTGTGCTATGGCTATGGCTTACCAAAGATGTAAGGTCCCCACTTGACCACAGCCCTTAAAAGGTCCTTAGTCTGGTTCCACCAGGTGAAATATTACACGTGTGTTATATCATCAAGCAGAAAGAAAGACATTTCCCTATTTCAGAGTAATTAAAACTGAACTTTCGAACTGCTATAGCAGCTGAATAATCATAGATTCATAAAAAATCAATGTAGGAATGAACACTGAGAGGCCTTTTAAGTGCATCTTCTGCCTCAAAGAAGGTTTGACATAATTTCTGACACCATGATATGACAGAGTGACTTTCCTTTAGAACTTTAATCTTTCTCTCAGTAGATCTTTCAAATTACTATATTGAAGATCTGTGCCTTTCTTTTAATGGTATGTGGCCTATACTGGACAGCGTATGGTTGTTTTGTGTATATAAGTATATATGTGTATATATATGTATGTAGTGGCAGGGATGTTAAAGGTAGGCTAACAATAGACTGTAGGTTATCTGGCTTTGAGTCATTAAGTTACAACGAGATGAAGATGCAAATCAAACTGCTAGAGGACACCTAGAGAATCTAGCTTCAGATTTCACGTACATACTGCTGATTGCTGGAAACTCAAAGGCCATACCAGGGAAAGAGTCACTCTATGCCTGCCCAGTTTCTCACATTTTTTGCTTAAAAATATACTTCTCGCCACTGTCAGAAAAGGGATACTGAGCTAGCTGAGGCTTTGGACTGACAAAAGACCACAATTCTTACATTTATAATTATTATCCTCATCCTCATGAATACTGTGTAGTGCCTAATGGCTAATCCAGAATGATACCTAGGCGAGGTACAAGAGAGAATAGTGCCTCTTTCCCAGAACAGCTTATGCCGGTACAACATGACTGCTGTAGCACTACACGACTGATGGCAACATCGCATTAAAACATTGCAAAGCTTTCTCTCTGTATAGCCTGGCTGATGCACCACAGAAAGCATTTTGCTCTGTAATCACTGCAGTATGGTACTAATGAGCTTGTTAGGATTTGTGTACTTTACTGCACAGTTTGCATACTTTGTGTACTTGGGATACTTCGATGTTTTGTAGCTGTGCCAGTGGTATTTGCATTCTGATTGCTTAACAAAACAATGCTGCACATTTAAGGAAGGCCATAATGCAAACACAATGCATGGTAACAGTAATAATACCCTGCGTGCCTACAAATCCCAATGCACACCATGTCATGCATTCAGATGTGAATGAACTGGACAATGTGAAGCTACAGGCATCATTTTGTACATAAGTTCTGTATACGTGCATTTACCAACATTTTTTAAACAGCTCGAGGAATTAAAGGAAGAAGATTTTGTCTGTAAGAAAAAGGGGCTTGTGGTTAACACATTGGATTGAGACTTGGTCCACATGGATTGAACTCAGGCACTTTACTGGATTTCCTATAGGACCCTGGCTAGTGATTTGGGCTTTGTATCCTAAAGCTGTTCAGTGACGTATCCCACTGATTTCCTTGGGTAACAGGCGTCTCTCAGGATCTGGACCTGTGACAAGTCAGCAAGAATAATGATACTTCCACATTTCACAAACGTGCTCTAAGGAGAGATTAGTCTTAGATTTAGAAATTACTGGGCACTCAAGTGATGGAGCCTAAATTCAACTCTTATAAAATAGTCATGAAGTGCCATTTCTCAGACTAGCAAGTTATCTTCTCACTGGGGCACAAGGCCCTCATATGCATGGCCCCCGACTTTTTAACCCAATGGACAGCGTATCAGATGGGACAGCCCTAATCACGAATGACTTATTTCAGTTCTAGCCTAGTGGAGCCAGATGGCCAGCCTCATGCCAGCAAGATGCTCTCCTGCCTGCCACATCCTCCTCCTCCTCTGCCTTTTACGTGTCACTGTACAAGACCTTGCTTCTTCCCAGTGGCCTCATCTTGCTAGTGTGAAGAGATTAAAAAAAGACCTCAGAGACAGTCTGTCTCTCTCTCTACCTCTGAAAGCCATTTAAACCTCCAGGAAGCAAGCTGAATAGTGCTGAAATCCAGACTCCAAGTCTGGGCTACTGAGTGAGTCTCACCCAGACATTCAGCGTCCCCAACACATGATGGGTCCTGGTTTCTTGTGGGAAATTCAGTATGTCCTGCAGGTCTTCCTGACTTTTGGGTTCACACTCACTGTCCACAGCCATGGGTCCCAGCGATGCAGCATCAGGCTGGCTGGCACTACTGGATGCGGTACTCTGCTCCCTGTTAGATGGAGCTTGGTAAATTACTCAAGTGTCCTCAACAAGGTATTAGTTCAGTAGCTGTGAGCTAACTCAATGAAGGGCTTTATTTTATAAACAGTCTGTAACGTTTCAAATGATCAAACACGTGTAACTCAGTCAGTCAGTCTGTTTCTGAAGGTAGCAATCAGTTCAATGAGTTCCAGAAATATTTTTGCAGTAAAATCCACTAATACTTTTATTCTGCAGTCCAGTGTGGCAAGACAATGTGCATGGTCAGCAATAACCCTTCACAACAGTTAATCCATCATATGCTGTTTATATTCTGTTTATTACTGACTATTTATAGTAACTTCTTTGTCCTTGATAGGGCATACTCCATTTTAGCAAATAGATGCACATGTGATTTTTTTGATAGATCTGGTGGAAAGTTTTCACCTGAGATAATTTTTTCTGAAAAGTCTGCCTATTTCTTCAAAGCAGAGATACAAATCCCATTTCATCTGAAAAAAAAAAGGCAATGCAACCTTAGTGTTGGAAATTTGAGGGAGAATTAGACTTTCAATAGTCATAGAAATTTTTGAAAAACTGGAAAATCTTTCCCTGGTTTACCTCAGTATGTCCTAGAATGTGCTTAACAGGACCACATTTACAAAAAAAAATTAAAAAATTAAAAAATCACTGGTGGACAGCAATTTTGGTGCAGGCATAGGCACAAGTAGATAAGATGACCAGAAAGAATCAAATGACAAGGCTGGGCTGTTTTCAATTTCAGAAATACAAAGCTGACTTAAGCTGCTATGTCTCAGATTTCAGTTAACTCAGATCACTGAAAAAGCATTGCATGGCTTTGTATTACTTAGAAGTATAGACAAGAGGAAATTGTGCTATTCTCTATAGTTTTGAATACAAACACAAAGAACTGGGTCAATGCCTTAATCACAGGAGTGCTTGTATAATTTTGCTTATCCCTTTTCTTGTGCAGTGGGCATTTTATAAAGTTGCATTCCATTATTAAGTAATTTGAACTGAAATCAAATAGCAAGGAAAAGGAAAGATAAGATTTTCTGTCAGTCCAAAATGTTTCTGTCATACCAATTAATCTGATCCTAGACAAATATTTCTATAACATCAGAACAATTGGACTGAATAAACTATTTTCATTATTTTCTTTTTAAGTCAGCTGTTCTTTGATCAATTTCTAATACAGAGCAAGTAGAGAAAATAATTTTCTACCTCATTTGGATCCAGATCCATCGCCCATCAAGGTCAATAGAAATCCTTTCTCCAGATTCACTGGTGTTAGGGTAGTGCTTCTATTGTTCGATATGAAAACTGAGAACATATAAATTCCTGGTAGTGACAGTGAATACCATTTCAACTGTTCATAAACTGCACACCAAACACCGTATAGTAGATATCATCACATATCCCAATATCATTCAAACTTTTGCACAAAAAGTCAGTGAACTTTGGAAAACTTTATGAGAGAGGAAGGGAGGTTTGTTTCTCTTTTTTTTGTTCTGCTTGCTAATCAGTCTGATTGGTGGATAGGCTGGGACCAGTCCTTAGCATTTTTATACTGGTGATGATTGGTGATGCTCTTGTAACCCCGCTGTACTGGGTCATTTTGTTCAGGCACCATTAGGCATGCGCAAAGAGATGCTGTCATCAAGATATGTCTAGTTCCAATGTATAAAGCAACCATTCATTGTCTAACAGATGTAAGAGATGTCTAGGGGATTCAGTGAGCTGCTCGGATGTGCATGCTCACTACGCCAAGAAGACACCTGAAGAGACTCTGCTGGATGGTTTTTCTCAGTCTCCAGCCTCCAACAATGAATTTCCTCAGCCATCTGAGCCAAAGTTTTGCAGCTTGGCTGGTCAGAGCTAAGTATTGAGCCATTCAGATGAACTGCTGGGGAGGTGGTTATGCTCCAGCTGAAACCACAAGAAGCTGCTGGATGCAAAGGAAATTTGACCATTTTTTTTTCTGGTCTTCTTTTTTCTCTTCTTCTGCAGTCCTTTATCTCCCTACTCTGTCACTACACTGCCCTTTTCCACTGTCCTCCCTAGGGCAATGGGTCACCTTCCCCCTACCTCAGCCTCCAACCACAAAGAAGTTCTTGGCAGGGTCCTGTGTTATGCTGGGGAGAGATGTGCCACCAACAGACTGCAAAGGAAGGAAGCATTCCAGCCACCTCCTGTCTCTTCTCCTCCCCACCACTGGTGGGTAGTACAATTAGGGAGCACCATTCCAGCTCTGGTGACAAGGATGAGCTGGACAGAAATGGAAACAGAGGCAGAAGTACAGGGAGCATGGGCAGTACCAAGCATGGCGAGGCTGGGTCCCCAGATGCCAGATCATTTGGTATTGTTCAGTATCATGAAGGAGGGACTCTTTATCAGGGAGTGCAGTGATAGGACAAGGGGTAACAGCTTTAAACTGAAAGAGGGTAGATTTAGATTAGATATTAGGAAGAAATTCTTTACTCAGCATGGTAAGACACTGGAAGAGGTTGCCCATAGAAGCTGTGGATGCCCCACCCCTGGAGGTGTTCAAGGCCAGGCTGGACGGGTCTTTGAGCAACCTGTTCTAGTGGAAGGTGTCCTTGCCCATGGCAGGGGGGGATGGAACTAGATGACCTTTAAGACCTCTTCCAATTCTAACCATTCTATGATTCTATCATGTGCATTTACAACAGAAATGCTACTATGGTAGCAATACCTTACTCACCAGCTGCATCCTCTTTATATGTAAATCAGTGTATTCTGGTAACTATGATGAAGCCACACCATCTACACTGTCTGTCAATCTGGCTTATCATTCTAAAGCAATAGGGAGCACTGATCATGTAGAGTGACCTCCAAACTGCTGCAGAATCTACAGTTCCATCCACAGGCTCCTGCAGTAAGGGTCATTACTCTTCCCTCCAAGTCCAAGAATGATACTTAACACCATTTCTAGTGCTCAGGATGGGGAACTAGCACAAAGAAGATCAAATTTTACTATGTGTTACAGTTAAATTTGGAGTAGCATCATTAAAAAATATCAATGAGTTGATTTTTGGAATATCAAGGCCTGACATGTCTGGCCAACTTCACATTGCTGGGCAACAGCGGGGTTTAGGTTTAAGGACAGAAAAAAGGACGGTTTTCTACTTTCAGTGGAGTGTAAAACAGCTGTGACATGCCTGACAAAGAACAGTTTGTGTTAGCAAAATTGCTTTCACATTTTTAATGAAAAAACTTGAAAGCAGACTCCTTCTGGTTCAGACAAACATTAATCAGTAGAAGCAGGTACTTGTAAATAAATTAACTGATGCCATAGCCTCCTCTACACCTTTTTCTCTTCACAAGCAGAGAAATGACAATATACCTCAGGGAAAATGGTCTTATTTGGTGTTAGAATCTAAAGAGGTCCTTGGGAAGAAATAAATACAAATCAGAGGTAAAATAAAATGCTTGTCTCTAATGAAAAGAGGGAGACTGATTGGTTTGTGATTCTTAGCATCTACAAAATTGAGGTCACTATTGTGAAGGGGATCAGTCAGTTTCTAACCTATTTCTTTAGTGCAGTACTACCAATTCATCAGAAATTTATAGGAAAAAGTCCAACAGAGCTTGAGGCTTGGGCAGAATTCATTATTCAGTTCCCAACTTTCTCTTCATGAGATGCATATTTAGTGCAGTAACTATATTTTTATCCACCAAAGAGCTCTACTTGGATCCAAAAGCTTTTCCTTGCTAAAGCTCTGAAAGCTCTCTTGGAGGTGTCTACTCTATAGCAAGTCCATATATATCCTTAAGGGAATCATGAAGTATGTTCTTATTTATTTTTAAAGCTATTTTTATAAACTATCAATGCAATATAAAGATTTACAAGCATAGCGGCTGAAGTCAGTTTACTGATCCCATAAATCATGCCTGTAAAATCTCTTCCCCAAGCAATGTTTAATGTACAAAGTACATATATTTAGTCCAAGGAAAAATTAATTATTTAACCTGATGATTTTTGCTGTCTTAGTGAATGCCAGCCTTGATATTTTCCTGCAGGTTTTATTTTCTTCTTCACATTAAACTTAAAAATAATGCACCATATGCACACCTACTCTGTACAGCACATGGGGCAGCAAACACATGCTGCTCCCAGCAGCATGGGCTCAGAGAATGGCTGGGCTACCCCTGGCTGCGTAGTCTATGGAAACAATAAAATATTACATTATATGGTTGGAGAAAGCAGATGTGAGAAAGGAGGGAGACTGAGAACATATTTTCATTGCAGTATTCTCTCTGCCTGCTGCAGTAGTTTGTATTAGGTGTGAATGTGGAGGAAAGGATTTCATTGAATGCTTCTTTACTAGTATTGTCTCTCTTCACCCTTTAATAGAGGGAATAAAAGTTTCAGTTTTAGTTAAGAAAGGAATTATGTTCATTGACTAATAAGTCAGTCATGCTTCTTGAATAATGGGAGGGTAAGAGGCAAAAGAGGATTTTGGGTAGAGAATAAAACATCCCTCATAAACGTCCAAGATTCCTAGGGTTTCAGTCTGTATTCCCTTTAGGACCTAAGACTCAATGTAGCTAATTCACAGCCTCTGCCTTTCCATCATCACCATGTTTTTCACATGCAAAATGGAAGAACGGATTTGAAGCTTTGCTCTACAAGCACAGTCTTTGTTGCTTTTCATGTATGTGCTTATTTTTTGTAGATAAAATGCAGTTCTGTCAAACTTTTTGAACAATGAGTTTAATAGTCCACTTACAAAAAAAGTATGCATTTCCACTGAATTAAGATGAGAGAATGACAGAATCACATCACAGAGTCATAGAAATGTTGTCTGGAAGGGACATCAGAGGAGCACATTGTCCAGCCTCCCCCTCAAACTGTTACTATCCCCAGCACTGGGTTATGTCAGTCATGGGTTTGTCTAGCCCTGTCTTGAAAACTTCCAGGTGTGTCCACATCATCCATGGGCAACCTGTTCCAGTGCTGCACCATGCTCCTGATGCCCAACTGAACCTCCTAACACACAATTTGTGGCTGTTGCCTCTTGTAGTGCTCTCTGCCACATCTGAGGAGAGTTTGGCTCTGAATTGTTGTATTTGTCCTTCAGAAAGCTGTAGGGTGCTATTAGGTTTCTCCTTAACCATCTCTTTGTCAGACAATGCTGCTTCCACCTCACTTCATGTGCTGTAGGCCTGTGGATACATCTTCTGTCTTCTAACATCAAGATCATAGAATCATAGAATACCAGGTTGGAAGGGACCTCAAGGATTATCTGGTCTTGCCTTTCTTGGCAAGAGCACGGTCTAGACAAGACAGCCCAGCACCCTGTCCAGCTGAATCTTAAAAGTGTCCAATGTTGGGGAATCCACCACTTCCCTGGAGAGATTATTCCAATGGCTGATTGTTCTCATTGTGAAAATGTGAAGATAATTCTCAACATTTTGTTGAGAACATTTTGTTATTGGCAAAACTGCCAATAACTTGACTAATGCAAACATCTGAGATGAGACATAAGGGTTTAACATCGATGCCTGTACAGTATACAGAAATATCCAAAGAGATCTGATTTAATGAGTCTAGCCTTACCACATTTTAGTGAACACTTAAAATTAGATCGTCTACTTTTCTTATGGGAAGTGGTTGTACAACACAAAAGATTGTTGGTTGAACAAAAAACAAGAAATAAACTATGGCAGATATAGAAAATGTTCAGATGAGCACAAAAAGCAAGCCTCTGTCCCAGGAGGACATTATGAGAAGACTTCAGTTTTATCTGCTTGTAGATAGAAACATGGAAGCCACTGGGAACATTATAGCAATTCTACAACTGTTTAATTTAGAAGACAATAAATGAAGTGTTATTTGGTTCCCTTTACAAGTGGAAGGGGGAAAACTTAAAATGGAGCTTGCTGCAAAGTATGCTGTTTCTGTAATTTCACAGCAGGACAACCAGAGACCACTTAAAACCACAAAGTTGTGGAAAACCTCAGTGCTTCTAAAGCACATATCACTCGCTGGGGCCTTATTACAGTGAAGGTAAAGTAAAACTGTAAACAGCATACGCTAAGCTTCTGGATTGTACAACAAATTCTGTGTTGTGTATTGTCTTGTGTTTCAGAACGGCTCTAAGAAGTTCAGCTGTAATCAGCAAGGTATAAAATTCCTGCAGATTCCAGAAAATCGTGAACTCAACCCAAAAGTTTTCTGTACTCAAGACAAAGCGTCTGGGGTCTTTCACATTACAGCTGGAACTTTAATACATACAAAAACCAGGCATGTGCTTGAGTTTTGACAATGAAACTTACACATCCAAAACTTATATACTCCAAATTTCCATATAGCCCTGGTGAGGCTATCTAAGCAACTCTAGTCATAAATAGAAGACTGGTAAATGTTAATTCTGATCCAGTAGGTATATAAGTATTTTGCACAAAATATATTGGAAGAGATCAAGAGGCTTCCACATAATATAATTTCTTATTATACTGTGGGAGGTGTGGATCTCGTTCAGGTAAGGCACAGAACTGCCCCTGAGTCTCCCCCTCACATAAAACTGTTACAGGGCTGAGTAAATATGTGGCATTACTACTTCCAGGCTAATACTCTGAGCACAGATAAGTGACAAGTGGTTTTGGCAGCTAACACCCATACTGAAATTGGCTTAGCATAAGGGACCGAATGTTTCTCAGTATTTAGGAATTGCTTGTTTAACTTTCTGGCCTCATGAGCCTATTTATTGTTACCCTGTTAGAGTCAGCTTAGATGCCTAACCCTGAATATGGATTCTGCTAAAGGTTAAATGCCACAGCCGTTAGGACTAGTCCACTCACTTCATGTATTCTCTCATCTTTTTAGGGAAAACACCTCAGGTACCCCCACTTACCACAGAAAACAGCCAGGCACACATATGATTAGAGCAATAATGGATTTATTTTCCTTCTCCAAGCAGGGTCAACAGAAGGCTGCCCTACAGGTACCCCTAAACAGCTAGTTAAATGATACACTTCTGCTTATATTCCCCTTTTCTCCCTTTTCTGGTTCCCAAGTTCTTCCCTTTACCACCCTCACGCACTCCCAAATAAACAATCTGTCCCTAAAGAGGTACTTTATACCTCTTTAATATTTGTGATATGGTTGTACTGGTAATTTCTACCTCCATCAGCAATTCCTTCAAGTTAGTGACCCCCGTTTTGTTATCAATCGTATTTCTCATTTCTACTACTTCTTATGTTGCTATCTTGTTAGTGTAGCCACAAGTCAGGATTAGATGTCTGCATATATGTTACCCCCTTTTTGCTCTCTGTAATATTTTAGAAATTCTCATGTTATTTCATGAGTGTAGCTGCATGCCAGGGCTGGCCACCCTAACAAGGGTGCTAAGCTTGGCTGTGTTGAGAGTCCTAGTACAATTTACAAACATTCCTTACTGCTGTGGAATATTAATTCCCTTACTCAAGCAGCACTCTGGGAGTGCTCTTCTTGGTTAGTACATGAGATGTTGGTGCACACACCTTCAGAAAGTTTCTGACGGAGACAGGAAGGTTATTATCATCCCAAGCTGCCATGATGCTTTCAAATGAAGCTAAAGTTACTTTAAGCTGATTTTCCATATAGAGGCAGAGTATTAATTCATGCATAACAGAAGGCTGTATTCAAAGGCCCATTGTCTTTTCTCCTAAATCTCTTTCATATTTGCCCAGATTGACAAAAAAAAGCCTATTAGGTTAGTCTGGGGAGTTAAAAAAAATTGAGAACTGTGTTTCTCTGCAAATAATCAGTTTTTGTGTCTTGGGGTTTTTTAATTTTAATAATAGTAGAAAAAGATGAGCAGCTGTTTCTGCCATCATTGAACTGTCTCTGCTTAGGACACTACTGCTGCTGGCTTTGGCTTCTCAAAATTGACTGAATACTTGTGTTCATTCAAGCCTTGGGGCTCTGTCACCCTAAAACGTCTCCTCTGAATTCCCTTCAGAAAACAGTCCTGATGCCTAGCTCCACTGAAATTACATGGATCATTGCTAGAATATATATCTATCTATCATACATATACATATATTTTTCTGTAGCAGATGACTAATGTAAATGGCTTGAATTATTCCATATGAATTCAGCTAATCCAGCCCAGATGGTGAATTCTTAAGACTCTTGTCTTCAAGGACAGAGAGCTTCTGAACAGATTGTACATGACAATGGAAATCAATTCATGTTCAAAGAGTTTCTATTATTTGTCAAAAGAAATTATATCAAACATGTCACATCAGCTTTTTTACTGTCCTGCCACAAACTGGTTGACTGAAAGATCTACCCATATATTTCAAGTAAGCTCTACCAATGGTAAAGCCCTCCTGGAGGTAGCTTGTGCTACCTTGTGGTTTGAGCTGTCTCTCTTCTCCTGTAGAAAAGCACTAGATAATTAGACAAATTATGTCTTAGAAGTGTTTTTATAGAGCATAATTTAAGGGTTTTAACATCTGATTAGCAGAGTGAGCAGTGATGTGTTCAACTAACTAAAGAACTGCAGGAAACTGAGTATTGTAATTTACTGGTCTGCTCTCTTCTATAATTTTGTCATGGAGAAGGTACATAAAATATGTGGTTATGTTATTGGGATACTTTCTTTTTTATAAAATAAAAAATTCTGTGTTTCCATTCTTTGTACAGTATATCGAGTATGCTATGTGTTGCTATTGCAAGTAACGTTGGTTGATGAATCTGCTGCGAATATGTTACGAGAAAAATTTATTAGGGTTTTTTTTTGCTCATGATTGAGCTTCTAATTTGTTCACTCTGACCCCTAATATATGTGACTTCAAAACGTCAACTCATATGCCTAAATTTTGAAATACTTTTGCTGAACTGCAATTTTCTGTGACTGCATTATTCATGATAAGTGTAAAAATCATAAGAATAACGTTATGAATAAATGAGTGAATGAGAAAATGAATGAATGGTACTGTTTCAGTAAATTAAAAATATACAGTGCCTCTCGTTATGTCTACATGCCATCCTGAAGGACAGCTACATTTATGGACAAAAATTTAAGCACAGACTTAGCAAAACTGAATAAAGCAGCTGGGGGGTGGGGACGGGTGGCCAGGGAGGGAATTGTGAATGCTCTTCTATTGTATTTGAACAGAATAGAATAGAAAATATTCTGTTCTGCAATAGAAATAGATATTTTATAGATAACATGGTAGATCTCTAGACTGAAACATGTAAGCTGAGCTTTCCTCTGAAGATGAACCTATGACCAAAGATCTTCAATAGCAGAAGAGGAGCCTGAATGCTCTGCTGAACTATGTCTACTTGTTTTGAGGCAAGTATAGCAGATTTACATTTATTCCTCAGGATCTGCATCACCTTGAGAAACTGGGGCCACTGAAATCAGCCATATGTCCAAGACCTGCAAAAACAATAGTAAAAAAAACCCCAACCAATATCTTTTAATCTTGAATTTTCAAGCTCTATATTCAGTATTTATTAGTAAAATATCAGTTAGAAAATTTATAATTAAAATAGTAATTTAAACCAGCAATTGTTACCACTGTCTATCTGACTATGGACATTAGCTGAACCTGTCTGGACACTACTTGAGCTGCTGAACCATAATGTTTAATGGGGAAGGGATTCCACTGACTGACTAGAAGGAGAATGGATGTAACATATAGTCTTCTAAGAGCTTATCTGAAATTGTCATGCAGTGTATTTTAACATTAATTAACTGTATAAATACATTTCAGAAAATGGTGTATGCATAAAAGTAGAGTTTTAGTGATTTATAAGGTATGAAGTGCCTGCATTTATGATGATTCCAAAATTATATATTGCATCACTTAGAGTAAAAATGGAAAGGAACCGTCTAACCCTGAGACATCAAGCTACTTTAATTAAAAGTAAATAAAATCACAGTTATATATGATTTCATTTTTTTCAGGCACTCAAAAACTCCATCCAACTGTAGCACTATGCCATCACTAAATCAAGATACCGAGAGGCATAAGTCATGACACACTCCTCTGCAAACACCTCTTCTCCATGCTGGTGCTTCCTGCAGTGGGAGGGCACGGGACAACGAGCTTGCTCAGTCTCACTATGGTACTCTAACGATCAGATCAATTTCCGTGAGGATGATCTTACTTCTCATCACTTTTTATCAAGGGATATGTGCACTAATATTTTTTTTGGAAAGTTAATCCAATAAGATCTAGGCCTTGGTTAGCAAAGAGAAGTTCAGAATAGGGAAGAATCAAGTTGGGTATCTCAGGCTGTGTCTGCATGGTGGGATATGAGAACCCTCCCCAGCCCTTGCATTGTGAGGGGTGACCTCCAGGCTTTCTGACTTCAGGCCAGGATGGGACCTGAGCGTACGTCCCCTGCATTTGCACACCTTGATTTCGGCAGGGGATGGCCAGGAGGGAGCTGCCAAGTGCCCTGCTGGGTGCCTGACCTGAACCGTCAGGGATCTCAGTGGCACATCAGCGACGGCTGCACTGAAGGCTGAATAGATGTTTCCCTCCTATTTGTGTGCTCCCTTCCAGCGAGGTTTTTAAGTATATGGTTGCATTCCTCCTTATTCCGAAAAGTCTGTGAATATCAAATAGTTGTGGGTTGCAGAAACGGTTTTCTGTGTAAACATGCCCCATCCTTTTGACATCTGGGACAACATAGCATTCCCTCAAAGGGAAGGGAGATATTGTCCCATGCAGGGAGGAGGGATTAAGAAATATTTCTGGTTCACAGAGGAAACTTTATAACATCATTTTGATTGGTTTGATTATAAATTGTCAAAAGATTTTATTAACTAGCTTGGGTCCCTACTTTATTGATTTAAACAATTTGTTTGCTTGTTTTTTAGTGGAAAATATATGTTAAATAATCACCTCTTTCTGTAGACAAAAAACTAACTAACACTTCTTTATTTTAGGGAAACGTTGAGAAAAAGTCAAGCAGGGTATTTAATAAAAATACAATATTTAAAAATATTGTTTTAGAGAAAAACAAACCCAAACAATACTGATCACCTCTGCTGAGACTCGATTCTCACTGAGAAGATGAAGTTCTTTTTTTCATAAGCAAATTTATACTGATAATATTTGAACATGGCTCAATTCATAAAAGCAAACATTGAAATCAGTCATTAAAACTCAGTCTCTCTCCTCAAAACCCATGTCTGGAAAATGATAATCTACTGTAGGATAACTTTGCTGACAGTATATGATGTAAGGAATGTCATTCTTGTTACAATAACTCTTCATAGAATTATTTTAAAGACAGTTACTTCTGTCAGTAGTTACTCTGTCCTTTTTCACTACCAGGTAAAAGAGTCAGGTTCAGAAATATAAAAAATGGCATATATACGTAATTATTCATCTTGAAGTTGCTACAGAAGTGGTACATAGCAGCTAGTTTATACTCATTGGTAGTGGAAACTGATGGAAAGTACATGTAATGTGGATAATTAGGTTGATTTGCCATTTTAAATATCTTGTTGTATTTTTTTAATCTTTGCAGTAATTATATGAAATAAATGACAAGCTGAAATAAAAAAATAATGCTTAAGGCGGGACCAAATAAACAACAAAAAGCTAGTTCAAGGAGAGAAAAATTGTTTACAATACATAACTATTTTTTAAATTCAGAATTATTTTGCTATCTCTTCTTTCTTCCAGTTCTGCTTCTCTCTGCTTCTGTTACTTTCACAATTGTTTTTTAATACAAAACCTATGAAGGCACACACTTGTATTGCAGGGGATTAACAAAAAATATAACAAAAGGCAAAAAGCAGTAATTTGTGCAGTCATTTCATTTTGCTCAATAGAGCAGAATGGAGTTACTTAAAAATCCTATATTATTTGTGGTGTGTATCACAAGAATAGTATGTGTCACCAGAACTACATAATAGGTAATGCTCTGATATTGTGATGTTGTAACTGTCAGCTTTTACATAACCCTCAGTTAGTTCAATGTGTTGCTCCAAGTCATGAATTATTGGTGCTAAAAAAATTAACAAATTAGTTTTTGGATATTAGCAAGGCAGAACACATACCAAAATTGCACCTTTTTTTGTGTGTGTGTGTGTGTTTTTGGTTTTTTTTTTCCTGAGGAAATGGCATAGCAGGAACCAATCTAATACTTATGCAGAACAGTATCTATTTTTAGGAAAGCAGTTTTCACTAGATATAATTTGGGCATTCTGAATAGAATATGTGAACCATTGCAAATTTAACTCCTCCGGGTGAGGAAATAAAGCCCATAGTGTATGTGATTAAGGTGATTTTCTAACTTTTGTATATGATCTTGGTTTTTGATCTGTCATTGTAAGGTCAAAAATTATAAGAGACTCCTGTACAAGCAAACAAACACAATATTCAGGTATGTATCCTGTACAGAAAGAATACACATAGATAAACTGAGTGACCCAAATTCGTGTAAATTCACATAATTTGTTTTCATTAGAATAGACTGGTCCCAAATATCTGCGCATGGAGGAGGCATCCCAGCAAAGCACAGATATTTTCATTTTGCATAGCATGAGTGTTCTATGTACTCCACATCTGTTTCTTCCATCCCCAAATATAGTGTAAAAGAAGTGATTTGTGTTTGTCCATTGTGGGTTCAGCCTATTAACTCTTATCTGTTTATTTGCCTGTATACGCAGATTTTTCCTATGAAGCCTGTGAAAGTAGTATCCAAGCAACAGCCTGAACATTTCAGCTTTGTCCTGAGGACTCTATTCAGCATTTAGAATGGAGCATAAATGTAGGCAAGTTGTAATCGCTATGGGGAGTTTAACCACTATATTATCTTACCTTGGTTTGTGCTGAGCAGCTGTAAGCAGTGTGTTATTTAAATGGTTACTATTTCCTGCTCGAAACAGCACTCTTGTTGTTGTTACCACTAATGAAACTACCCCAGAGGTGCTCACCTAGAGCAATGTTAGAAGAAAGACAATACTAGAAGCAAAATCACACATGAAAAAAGGTAAAAATCAATGCTATACTCCGTCTCTGCATCTGCTTGCAGGCATATGTGGGATTTTGCAGGATTTACTTTTCAGATATTCAAAGCAGGCTAATAAGTTTTGAGAGCTTATGATGGTATTTGGATTTTATCTTATTGATATATATATATATATTTCAAGGATCTGCTGTATTTTTTCACCTATAGACCAGTGTGCTTCTTGCAAGGCTTCCCTTCTAACAGGGAATTAACCCCTGTTAATTCATGCCCCTTCCCCACCAATACCCCAGAGAGTGTGGTCCTCAGGTTTGTGGAGGATTAGGTTCTCTCAGCTAGAAGGACTATGTATGAAACATGAGCTCTTTTGCTTGGCCATACATCATGACGAAGTTATTTGGCAGAACCTTCCTAAATTTTTACCAATTGTGATAAAACACATAGGAAAAAGTTTTTGAAAGATATCATGAAAACAATTACTAACAGGGATGTGCGAGACTGAGTTTTCTGTTGGCTGATTCGGTTGCCGCTGCTTTTGAAGAGAAGAAAAAATCTGCAGTATGGATTGGGCAAGCAGCAAAACAATTCCCTATATGCAGATGTCACCTGTATTAGAAAAATCATACCGATTGTATTGCAACTTTGATAGTGCTTCCACAATTTTTGCTGCAAAATGTGAGGACATCAGATGTGAAGCATTTCCAGTTTAGAGAAGGACTGAATATCATATAAAAAACCTTGCCTTAGGCTAGAGCAAAGCTGAAGTTTAACAATATTAAGAGTGAGGGCATGAACTCAGAGGCTTAAAGCAAGAATTTCTGCCACAAACAGTGGGCTTTTCTGTTGGAGAGCAGTAGAAATATTTGGTTTTCTATTAAATAACTCATTGCATGCCACCAGATAAAGATAAGATTCCAATGTAATATTGCCATGAAAAAGAAATGGGGGATTTATCTACAACAGGAATCTAAAAGACTTGGTTTGATGTTTTGGCCTGTAATAATGAGCAACAAGAACTGATGTCCTGGCAATTTTCACCTGACAAATTCCCAGACACTACACACCTCTGGGACACTGGTGATTCTTGGAGTCTCTGCTTTAGCCCTTATGATATGAATTCTGAGTTTCTGCATATTCTGAGAAGTATTTTGTAGTTTTGTGGTGATAGAGCAGTAGAGTTGTACATACATACTTCTGAACTGAATGTTTATAACATATTTCTTTGCAAAATTTTCTGAGAGAAAAAGTTGTTTACAAATGACCAATATTTTCAGGACTACAATGTCACCCTTGTGTGTGGGAGAACAAAAGATATTTCAGCAAAGCAGAGAGAACTTAAGGATAGTTAAGAGAAATAAGGCTTGGAAAATTACTCTAATATCTTGGCAAAGGTCCACATTTTTACTGTGCCTATTAATGTCTTTGTGTATATTGACAAGCTTGGATTACAGCTATACTCCCCTGTAATAATTAATACTTTTATGGAAGATGTCTGATTCAGAGTTACTGCCCATCCTTGACTGTCCTATACTTTTATTCCCAGATTAATAATGAAAACTTTGTTATCATTTCAGATATCCAAAGGTAAGCAAGTTACTAGCAATTCTCATTTAATTTGAAATACAGATTGTTACTGGTTTTGTCCTTGTGCACTCTTTGAGTCCCTGTTATTATTTTCCATCTCTTTGAAGAGGAAAAAAAAATCACTTAAAAGAGATGTGTTAAAACTGATGATCATACTAGATAGCCAAAGACTCTGGTAAATCACTGCACTGATGCATAACAAAGGTTGATGCACCACAGCAAGAAACTAGTAGTGAGAGGACGCCCCAATAATCTAGAAAAATACTGCTTAAGAAAACTGACTAAAAAGGAAAAATGCAGTTAATCAGGTGAAAAAAAAAATAAAAAAGCATGACAAAGAATTTATTTGGTATAGCGCAGGAAAATACCAAGGAATGGGAAAAAATTAAAAATAAAAGAATGACAAGCTTTTCTTATCTTTTAGTCTTTCTGGCAATTGTGTGCCAACATAACACTCTTTTAGGATTTTTAAAAAAATATTTCCCTTTTTTTTCCCCCAATAATTTCCATTTTAAGATTTTTTTTCTTTTGGGGTTTTTGTTATTTTCCTCACAATTTTTCTATTTCTTTCTCAGTGTCTTATTTATCTTCCTGTGCTGTTGCCATATTTCTTTCCTTCTTTTCTATTTCTTTATTTCCTCCTCTGTCTCTCTTCTCAGTCTCTTCCCCTTACTCCAATCTTTTTTTTTTTTTTGGCTGGCCTCCATAGAAAATACTGCAGTATTTTTTTTGCATACTATTCTTGCCAGTAAAACACTATCCTTGACAAAGAGAAAAAATAAGCTGCTGCTCTGGAGGTGGCTAGAAAACTGGCAGAATACCAGTGAACATAATCCAAGCCTGGCATGGGACAGACTAGACGACCTAAAAACTTTTCCTTGTGTCGAACTTCAAGGTTTTTGTGGAAGTAGTAAGGGAAAGGAACAGATTCCAAAACACTAAAATCTGTCATGATGTTTTAATTGTGAAGGGCTTAAGGGACTCTGGAGATATTCTGTCCTAAAACACACATTTCACTCTTGGTGTTTATTTTGCATTTCATCTTGTTTTAAATTAAATAACAATGAGATGCCTGCTTTAACTACTTCAGCTCAGCCCTTTACTTTTGCTAAGCAGATGAGAAGAGTTTCTGTGCCAGGGGCAGAGGCAGTCACTCTGAAGTAGGCTTTCCTCTGGAAAAGAGCCGTGTAAGCCCCGGATCAGCACTGTAGCGCACTTGGGTAAGGCTTCTGGCAGCACATCTCAGGTGGAGGAAGGGCAGAGACAAAGATTAAGGCAAAGCCCAGGAAAGTTAATACCTTAGGGACTGTAGCACAGATATTTCTTTCTTATATTTCCTTATATTTCCTTTCCTTCCTTGCTTGCCTGTTGTCAAGCTTGGCTGCGTGTCCCATGCACCGACTTCAAGACTGGGGACCTGTGTAGAGGGGTCTGAGGGGTTTCTTCTTGCCTTTGATTTGTGATCCATGATTTGTCTAGCCTTGAGGAAAAAGTACCTTTGGTACTTTGGAAAAAGTATGTTTGGGTACATTCATTTAATGATTTCAATGCTTGTTTCCAATTTTTTTTGAAACACACGCTTCTGAAAGACTGCAGAGATATAATAGAAAACAAAATATCCTCTCTCATCCAAGGTCATACTGTGTCAATCCCTTGGGAGACATCAAGCTTGTTTATTAGTACAGGAGCCAGATAAATACATGATAGAAGCTACCGCTGACACTGGCACATTAAACAGTCTTATAGAAAGTTCAACAAACCTTCAGACACAGTGCTTTGATATCTTATTTTTCTTCCTCCTTGGTCACCTCTCTGTCTCTATGGAGTTGAAGTATAAAAAAACCATTTGATTAAGAACCCTTATTAATAGAATTCCAAAACTCAAAACTGCAAAAATAAAACTAACAGCACTTGAAAAAGTGAAGGATTCATCCCAGATTTGGAGCTAGTTTGCATTGCCATTTCTAACACATAGGGCTGAGCCTTTTATTTTCATATCTTGCTGTAAGTCTTTGCCAGCCTGCTTATATTGTCCAAATAGCTTCTGCTTCACTACATTTCCATCTGTACAGAAAGGGCATGGACGTAAACACTGATAAACAGTGAATGAAATCTTCCCTACCTCCCAGCTAAGGCAGGATACTGGCAGGCCATATTTTTCTTTTCAGAAAGTATTATGCTAGGGATTGAGTCTTTTATTGTGATTTAAGAGGGATTTTTACCAGGAAGCTGGCAGCAAGAAGCGTTTTTTGGTAGATGTTGCACTGCTCCATGATGTATAGGTGTGAGTCTTTTGGCTGCTGTGACAACCTTCCTCAAAACTAACAAAGTACCATTAACTCTATCTTCCCCACCTAATCTCTGCAGTAGGTTAAAGTAAATTTTTGTTTTGCATTTTCGGTCTGGGTTTTCCTCTGATTAAGAACAAGACGGAAGATTGTCATATATGTGCCCGCATAAAGGAGGGACCAATTGCACCAGGAAGGTATCATCTGGCTGTGAGTACAAAACAGTAGGGTGAGCGAGTAGGGATGTTATTTCCCATATTAAATAAGCAAAACACTTGGAAGGTTAGGGTTTGTTGGAATCCTGAATTCTTTTGGCCTATACCATTACTATACTGGTAACAACTGGTAGAAATTTATCTGAGCCTGTTGAACAATTAACACACTTATCCCCTCACCCATTACAGCAGAAATCAAACTCCTAAATTAGCAGAATTTTAGGGCAACCCATCTATAAGGTGTGGTCAGGGAATTATAACTCCAGATAATAACAATTTTTAAAAATCAGTAGAAATAAATGAGTCACTGAAAAAAATCCACTTTGCATCTGCAGCTCTGTTTTCTACGGGAGGAAATCTTCAGTATGAGATCATTCCCATGAGGTACAGGTGTATCACATATTCAGAATCAAAATGTTCCAAGTGATAAGAATAATAAGGACATAAGGATTGTCCATATTGTATGTTGAAATAAATACCATATTGTGTTTAGCAAGTGTTAGTGCAAACCACAGGCAAATCTATTGATGAAAAAATGGTACATGTATGTCCTAGAAAATCAGTTAGACTGCTTAGAACAGAAAAATGTTTTTCTGTAACTAAATTAATATCACCATAACTAAGCTCACATAATTCTCATTAATATCCATAGGAAGCTGATGCCTAGAAAGAAGATAATAGAACCCTTACGCACTTATAAGAAGCAGATTTGCAGCTGATTAATTAATAAAAATGATTAATCTTGCTTTTATCCTCTGATCCTACACAGCACACTTGCAAATGCATCTAAAGTCTGTGCCTTGCATTCTTGTAAGTCAGCATTTATTCCTGAGTCCCGAACCATCTTGTAAGATAGTCTAATGGCAAAAAAGTAGGGAGAAGGGCAAATAATGTTCTTCTCCATTGGGCTTTTCCCTTTCGCTTCCAGCCTGGTCATCAGGGCTGCTCGAGTCTGCAGGTGCTTCCCCACACGTTCTTCAGAGTCCTGTTCAGACCAGCCCTCAAAGAGCCCCATGACGAGCTGGGGAGGCAGCTGCAGGAATACAGGGTAGAACGCGCTGAAGGTGCCTGTAAAAATGGGAAAACCAGGCAAAACTGCAGTTAATACAGTGTTTGAGAAGTTTATTTTCTTAGTTACCGTAATGAAGGAAAAACACACTTGGAAGCAGACTGCAAGAAAGAATTATATCCTTTAATGCATGAATTCAAAAAATATCTATACTTCCGCTCTGATTTTGAATGAAAATGAAATTGTAAGTGATTGGAGAGGCTAGGAGAGATAGCAACAGTGAGGGTTTTAAATTGTCTGAAAGACAGATGCCTGAACTGTTGCTGTTGTTGGCCATGACCTTATGATGGAATGTGAATGAAAAGACCATAAGCCCTTTAGACATATTATCTTAGTGCTGTCCATTTTTCAAAACCATGGTGACTATAAATCCCCATACCAAAAATCAATGTGGATCAACCTACCTTTTGGATGTGATTTGTAGTTATTGGGGGTATCCGAACCTCATTTCAACAGAGCTCTGGCCTACACACGCTGCCTGAGTTTGAGCGTTATGTCCTGCTGCTGCTGCACAGGAGCAGAGTGCAGCTACAGTACGTTACAACATGTCATGGGGTGGTTTGACGTTGTGGACAACAGCACTTCGTGAAGTCCTACAAGACTTCTGTTACATGCTGGTGAATCTTCAGGCTGTTGAAGCCAAAGAAATTAGAAGTAATCAAAATGCTTCAAGGGACAAAAAAAAAAGCAGAAATCTCTCCACCCCTTCTGTGAAATTTTGCATGCTTCACTGTCTGGTGAAGTGCCAGACAAAGTAATCCCAAAGTAAGAGCATTAAAAGGTTTCTGTGGAGGTTTTTTGGCTTCTCAGACTTCCTGCATGTATGTCATGAAGCTGCAGTCTGTGCTAAGAAAAGAGGAATTTCTTAATTTCTTCTTCTAGAACAACTTTCTGTCCTGTCTTCGTTCCTCTTGCTATGCAGGTCCAAGAGGAGGTGGGGATACTGAGGAGGAGGAAGGATTTTCCCTTCTTACAAATATTTTCTCCAATTCTTAAAGCAAAGAAGTGAGCAAAATGGCATTTTCACCTGTTACTCCTATAGAAGGTCTCCTGAAGCTCCCATAAAAGACTGGGAAATCCCTGAAACTTAAAGAAGAGGGGCAGATAGTAATGAGGGACTGACAGGAGACAAAGGTGCAGAATAGGAGAACAGGTAAGGCAGGAACCAGAGAAAATGCAGAAAGGATCTACTTATGCATTATTTCATGCATCCTCCTGTTGGTTACCATCTTTCAGCATTCATTCATCACTTGCTAATTGATTATTTACTTCACTGATATACTAAGCATGCATGCAGGATCTGCTCATTAGAAAAAACATACTCAGTTTGAAATGATTGTCTTTAAATGCCGAATTTGGACTTTAAATGGTTTTCCCATTTTCTTCCATACAGTACAACATATGTGCAATAATTAAACATTTTATTTTTTAGGTGTTTATGGCGAGCTATATCCTACACTAGGAAAAATTTAAAAAGATAGGAAGAAATAGACAGAAAGAGGAAAGATAAATTTCAGTGATTTACTCAGCAAATCTGGAAGAAAAATTCCATCCAAAATACAGATTTAATTGCCAGATAAAAAGCCCCATGGCAAAATCCTATGATAAAATATACCCAATGGATATAAGGTTCATGATTCGGTGGAGGAAAGGGGCTGACAGAGTCAGGCCATTTCTGGTAGATGAATAAAGAACAGAGCTATTGATGCACACAAAGCAAAGGAAACCTTTTCCAGACTTCTAGAGTAGGGGTCCTCCTACTGGAAGGAGTGATCCATGTTTGTTGGCATCTCACTAGACACTAATTATATTCAGTCTTTATTTTTTATAAAATCTTTTTCCTGTATTATCTTAAAATCTCTCAAAACACAGGAAATTGCACTGCAATTACAAGAATATCTAAATATAGTGAAGACAATTTTACTTTCCCGTTTATCATACCATTTTTTCTATAACAAGAATAAAGAAGATGGACTCATATGTAGTATTTTTCTATCTGGTTTTCTAGACCTTCACTTGACGAGATCTGATAATTAAGTTGGACTGAAAAGGGCTATTTTTCTGTTTGAGTGTTAAACTTCCACTTTTAAGAAGACACTGTGGATTGTCTTGGTGTCCTTTATTTTTTTTCCAAATGGCTTTGTAAAAGGAGATCAGGCAAAGTGGGTCAATTAGGATTTTGAAGTTAAATACCCCTGGAAGTACATTACTTTCATTTAATAGCTCTTTGGATTTATATTACTGTATAAAATAACCCCACTGCTTAACGATATGATGCCTAAATAATCCTGACCCTGTGTTTGTAGTTTTGAGAGCCAGTCTAGGTGTTTTTTGTAACTAGACCCTTCCAGGTAGCGGGAAGCTAGAGCTTTGGCTCCTTAGTTAGCAGCTGTGCTCCCAGCTGGCTGTGTTTATTATAAATGAAAAAGACTCCTCAAATTCCCATTCTCGGCATGACCATGCTTGGCTTCAGTCTCCGTTTCTGGACGTCACTGAAGATAAACATTAAAGACAGTCTGAATGCTGCCTCATAAAGATTTGGTTGACATAATGTACCATAATGATATATTTCTAATCAGGCTATTTAGCACTATCAAAGGATCTTTTAAAAATGAATCATGACTTGTCATTTGAATATAAATGTAACCTAACTCAGACAACTCTCTGTACAAGGAGCCGATGCAGTATAGCAACTGAATATGAAATGAAATATTTGCCTAAAACATGCAGGTGATAACAAAACAATGGGGCATTGTTGACCCATCTTAAGAGTATTTCACTGCTCGTTTGAAGAAAAAATGACTTGTATTTCAATCTCATTCTAAAAACTGGAAAATGCGCTTTGTGGAATTACTAACAATAGTGCACAGCATTTTATTGTCTCACACCCAGTTTGCAAGGTTTAAGTGATATTTAAGGAGTACGCAGACCCTGTACTGGTTCTTAACATGGGATGATTTCATCTTTAATAGCTATAGATCAGATATAAACCTCTATCAAAGCAAGACATGGAAAAGCATAATTTAAAATTAGTTTTCCCTAAAGTCTCTAGAGTATATTTTTGTAGATCTGGAGGTTTTTGTTTCAGGTGATATTTTTACATGTTCAAAAAATGATTCCTTTCTACTCTCCCTTCTATTTAATTCTCTAACAGGCAATCTTTCCCTCTGCACCTCCTAGCACTTTCACTGCTTTTTTGCATGATTCATTGAGCTTTTTGTCTCACATATTTCATCCAAGTGTAACAAATCCCCTCAAGCCAGCATTGGTCTAGAAAAGGCTGAGGATGGGAAAGCAAGTTATTTCATATCAGGGTTAAAGTCTTTAGAATATTGTTCTGCATTATAATAACTATGAATTTGTCTACTTAGATTTTTTTAAAAAAATCAGAGTCTAGTTGAGATAAACTCTAGATTTCTTAGGCAAAATCCTATCAGGGTAAATGAGAGTTTTGCAGCCAATTTCAGGGAGGTTAGGTTTTCACTCAATTTCTTTGCTTTTTAAGTCTCTAAGAGATAAATCTCTCTTTTGCTGTCCTATTCGGCTGCATTCTCCTTTTCTGTCTCCACATGGTTATCCTTATAGATCAGTGGAACACAGAGGTGCCTTCTTCCAAGGTGACTTCCATGCTACAGAAAGCAATCACTTTCTTCTCTAGAAATATGCCTCCCAATGACCAGGTAGTCTCAATCAACTATTTAGGAAGTATTATTACCCATCAGTATGAAAATGTATTTGATGTATTCCTCTATTAGGGATACATCTGGTCCACCACATAATTTATTACCTCTCCTCAATAGTAGGCTCCTCTGGCCAGTGTCCGTTCTGATCTATGTCCTGAGCCCATTATCATCACTGAACTAATAGAGGTAACACTAAGCATAACCATGAGAAAACTAAACTGGGAAGCTTTCAAGAAGACCAAAGGTATTTTGTCTCTACCTCTTTCCAAATAAAAGAGTTTAAAGGTGTTGATCCTTTGGTCATGACACCACTAAAATGTAGTGTTATGTGCTCCTAGGTAGGACACTCTCAACTAAAGATATTATGAATTTGACACTATAAATAAATTTTCTTTTAATGCAGTAAAATGCATGGATGGCAGCCAATCTCTCTACTTCATCTGAAACCAGCCTCTATGATTAGCTATGTAGTAGAAATCTAATTATATGTTACAGCATAATGCCTAAAGGATGAATAAACCAGTTGAGGCCATATTCCTTCCACACGTGCAAAGTTTGGCCACACACTCCTTGTTTAACATTACTGAAGAAGGTGTGCTTTTTCTCCCAGAGATAAACATGATTCCATAGGCCAAATTCTCCTCTCATTTAAATGCAATGCAGTGTTTCTGGGCTAAGTAATTAGAATATGCTCTCTTATCATATTGTGCCTTAGCACAATTCTCTTTTTTGCATCAGGCATCTTAGAAATAATAACATGTATATTATTTTGGAAAAATGAAGTTGCTCTTGTGTGTGCCAGCAAAACCTGTCATGAGCTTGGCAGATAGAAATTACATCAAGTAAGTGTGTAAGTATTCATGTAGGTCACGGTCTGAAAAATTAATCCACAAAATTATACTGAAGGTTTTTTTTCTGTTTCCTTCTCCAACTCAGTTACAAAAGGTGTTCTTAGTAATTTGTTTCACAACACATGAGAACTAAAGTTAGTTTTAGGTCAATTTAAGCAATTGCACAATTTTAAACAGCCTCTGCACCACTCAGAATTATGCTACCCTTAAGGAACTACATACCATATCCTTGCAAGAATAGATGGGAGCAGTGAAGAATTGTCCAATAGATTCTTCTGCATAGAGAGAAAGACTAAATAAATAAAGTATAAAAAAAAAATATGTCAGTTTGATGATTCGAATGTTTTCTGGGTTTTAGGAATATGATCTTTCAATGCACAGTTTCCAGCAGATGGAGAAAGAACACCACCTGTAATGTTTCATGATTTATAATATGAGGGGCACTTCATAAAATTGAAAGCAATATTAAGACAAGGTTTATTAGTCAAACCTAAAATTATGTAGCTACGTTCTTAATTTTGTGTTAATACTTCATTAGTATTTTATGTATAGGCATTTATATTACATTTATTACCTGCTTGAAGCACCAAGTACCTTCAGTATGTTCGATATATTGAAATGTGTTTTGTATTCCCAGGTACCTCAACCCATTGGATTTTAATTATTAGTTCCTGAAACATGTTGGTTTGATATTTAATAGGACACACCTCTGTTTCACCTCTATTTTTAGTTTTAATCTCAGGTTTATGCTTGACATCCTCCATACTTCTCCATATTTGTGGGTTTTGTCATTCTCAGCAGTATTTGTGCTAAAAGTGTTTTGAAACTTATTATGTAGAAAATAGCGGCTGTGTTTTATTTCCACATACATACTACCAGCTTCATTTCTTCCACTTGATTCTCTCAAACCTATTACTAGGTTAAGAAAATCTCCCATTACTCCTATAGCTCTCTTGACCTTTCCATATGCCTTTCCATTTACTCAGTCATTTCACACTCGAGCTGTTCTTTCTGGAGAAGGCCAAGTATAGCATATTCCTGTAACTAGTTTATTCTCTGAAACCAATTCAAATTCAATCTCCAAAGACACTGCAGCCTTGGGAATGACCAGGTCCCCACTGTCCTTCGCTCAAGGAACAAGCAAATCGATGGCTGTACGAACATGTACCCTGAGAGAGCATGAAGAAGGGAACCCTTTGACTTCCCTCTGCCTTTTCTCATAGCACACAGTGGACCAGCTGGAAGAAAAACCCAAAGATCTTCTCTCCATATGGAATTTGCTGGTTGATTTAAGCTGATATTACAACATGGTTTACCATTCTCCAGGTTCTCTGCCCCAAAGTAAATGGGGATGAAGTAACCTCATTCCTATGGGCTGTTGCTTATAAGGAACGTGAAGGTTTCCCATCTCACAGACTTCCCATCTCACAGACTTCCCATTTCACATTTCTGCTGGCTCCATCTCACCTAACCTGTATCTTTTACTGTTAATTGCCCAGTTAATGTAGTCTTCAAGCCAGATTTAAGTTATGCCCATAATATCATACTTTTCTTCATATGACTGGCTCTCTCATTTGCCTACCTAGACTTCTTTCCGTTTTTACATAGGCATTTTAACAGCCTTTTATTATTGTTACATTACTGTATATTAATGTCTATAAATTCCGCATTAATCTCTTATATAGCACATTTCCACCACAAAAAAAAAAACCAAAAAGACCCCAAAACAAAACCCAAACCCAAATATTTTCCTGTTAGCATTTACTCTATCTTTTTGTTTTCATCTTCTCTATGTACACTTTTGTTAGAGAGGCCCCATTCAAGAAAGATCTGGGTTACATTACTGTATATTAATGTCTATAAATTCCGCATTAATCTCTTATATAGCACATTTCCACCACAAAAAAAAAACCCCAAAAGACCCCAAAACAAAACCCAAACCCAAACATTTTCCTGTTAGCATTTACTCTATCTTTTTGTTTTCATCTTCTCTATGTACACATTTGTTAGAGAGGCCCCATTCAAGAAAGATCTGGGTTTGCTTGAATAGGTTCAGCTGAGTATCATATACTACCTTACTGGTCTTAGGGTGTTCTTCTAACAGTAGAATACCACACAAACCTGAGTTACTGGTGTACTCAGATAATTTCCAGAAGTCTTTCCTCCTCCTTTCAATATATTAAATCAGAAAGGGTCAGCAGGAATCGAAGGAGTAATTCCCAGTAGACAGGGCAGTTGGGTGACTTTTAATATCTTAAATATATATATACATATATAATTGCCTATTTTGATATTAAAATCTTATAACAGTGAAGTAGCTATTTACAGGTCATTAACAGCATTTTACATCTCATACTTTAATATAAAGAATATATATATATATATTTATATATGCTTATTAATATGTTTGTTCCTTACAAAAATCTCCAGTTTGTCAATCACAACAGAGGACAGTTATAAACTATCCACAGGACAGTGAGGAAAAAAACATGGTACAGCCTTTCAACTGAAGTATGTTTTTACGGTGTTATGTGTTCATGTGTCTGTTTTTGTCTATTTTCCCTTACAGCTGTGAAAATCCCGACTCTTTTTTTTATTGTCTTCTCAGGCGTGGGAGGCAGAATCTGTAAATCCTTTTGGGTAGTCCACCACTACAAATTTAACTTTATTCTTTTTCTGTTATGGCTTTTGTGAATACTATTTTGATAGTAACAACAATCTGATTGGCTGCAAAATCAAATGCACGCTGTTATTAGTACTTAATACTGACTTTTGCATTCACGTGTGTTAATTTACTGTGCTATTCTTTGGAGCCTTGTCACTTTCATAATTTTTATTTTAAAGCTATCATTAATTTATCATTATCATGCCTTCTGCAGCTTTCTTTTGTGAATGCAGCCCCCTGTATGACAAAGAAATTCTATCTTTATATTCTGGTTTGGTTCTTCAGTGGAACATCCAGAAGAAAATATCAAGTACACAAAGAAAGAAAAAGAAATATATGGAAGTTACAAACAAATATTCATATTTCACTATGCTATTTTGTCTCTTGCAGAATGAAATGACTAGACAGTAAACCCTAAAGCATTATAAATTACTATTTAATGCTCTATATAAATATTGTTTCATACTAATGAAACATCAGTATAACTGACACAGAAGCAAAGACTTGGTATAATCTCTGATCCTGCATTGCGTGTGAATACTTTTACATTGATCAGTACTCTCATCATACCCAATGGGGCTCTTCACAGATTGCAAAAGTATTTATATGTCCAGTGCCAAAATGGTATTGAAGCACTTACCTCCCGTTTAGGCACTTCACTCACATTAATTTCAGAGAATCAGGATAGGTTCTTGTATATCCTATTACAGATCTGGCCTTAAGTGTTCTGCAGAATCAGAGCCGTGCCCGACATTTCCTCTTCCTTTTTCACTTAGCCAACAGAAATGTTGACGTACAATAGGGCAAGTTACGGTATTACCAGAAACATGACATTTCTTGGGTTTGTGCATTTAAAGACTCGAGCATAATCCTATACTGAAAAAGTATTATGTATTATTTTTTCTTTGATATTTTCTTCCTTAATGAAGAAGGAAAATATCATTATGATCGTCCATTCCAATATTAGATAACCTACAGCAAACAGGAAAAATCTATACCGAGTTTAGTGGAGCCATAATTTGTACCACTGTAGGGAGTTCCTGAAATAAACACTGCTGCATTAATTTCTGTGTGCTAGGCTGTAGATATATACCCACTCAGGCATTAAGTGCCTACTTATCAGAACTCCCGAATACCACAAACACACGGTGAAGCCAAAGGGAGTTGTGATTATGTAGACTCCATCAGAAACAGGAAAATCAAAACTTCTATTGACAAAACAGTTCCAGTCAGGCTGTAGCCGCTCCAGCACAAGCGCGTACCACTACACGGATGTGCTAGCAGTACCTGATGGCTCTGGATTTGATTCAACTTAGGTTCATAAAGAAGTGGCGGTGAGAAAATATGAGATTCCCTGTTCCAATGAAGGCAAAAGGGTGCGTAATTACATAAAATCTTTGCTATAGCAAGTGACCATTTTATATGCCTTAATATTCAGGAGCCAGGTGTTAATGAAATATAACTTAACTTCGCTATAATGAAACAATACAGTACCAGATATACATGTTTGTTCCATCGAGCTGTTCATTTTAGCAGGCTCTGGGAAATTGCTGCTTGAGAATCAGAAAGAAATGAGCAGCTGAGCGGAACATCAATATGCGGTACTTCTATGGAGATCACTTCACATTGATCAACATTTAAAAGATGTTTTTTAAAAAGATAAATGAATGAAGAAGGAGAAAATAGTACATTCAAATGCTAAATACAGCCTACACTGAGAAAAGTGAGAAAAATGTCATTGTCATACTCAGGATACTTGCATAACTGTTCAGGCTATTAGGCCTAATTAACAGCAAGCTAACAGATTCCTGCTATGGGGGTGTTTATATGCAGAATATGCCAAATGTAGAGTTTGATACACTGAAGTTAAAATTTAGTTAGATTTAAGTTAGTGTAAATTCACGTAGAAGACACATTTCTGCTCTGAAAAGAGACTATGAGCCTAAGTACTTCGTGAATGCTAATTCTGAGTGCTAACCTTAATGATGAAAAAGAAATTGTGCACTCTTCATTGAACAAATCCAATAACATAAAATATCAAATTATTGTCATGTACGTTAGGAGAAAATAATATAATTCAAATATTTTAATGAAGCTGGACTGGCTTATCATTCCTGGGGTTGATCTTTCTATTGTTTTTTTTGCTTTGGTGATGTAGCACACTGTAGGGAATACTCCAGACAGCTGCAGTATGAAAGAACAGGCTTTATTTAAACTTTCATAAATGACTCCGGACCCAAAGAACTCGTCAGGTAAAGCTAAGGCAGCTGTTTCCGTGAATAATTCAAAGAAATCATTTCAGCCACAGAACGACAGAGCTGACTTCACAGTGGTAACCTCCGTAAACACTGTCAGAAAACAGATACATTAGCTATTAGTGACTCAAACTTCCAGTCCTTGAGAATGAAAACTAACTAAATTCTTTCTTGATTAACCTGACTGACAAAACCTTCTCACCAAACCTTTTTTTTTTTTCTGAGAATGCGTAATCTTTGAAACCTTAATAACTACTAGCTGTGTTTCAAAATGCAACTTAAATTAGAGCAATGAATTAAGGTGGACTGGAAAGAAGAAAGTTCCCACATTCTCAGAATCAAGCATGCAGACCAAGTAATTCTGATTTTAGTCACAGCTGTGCAACTAAATAATCCATAATACTAATCTAAACGTATGCAATGTTGTTTAGGTCCTGAATGTCCAAATTCCCGCAGCACTAACTTTACACGTATGAGTGCTTCCATTTAACTCTGAGAATTAATTACATAAAGAAAAACATTTCAAATTCTTGTAGGACAGAGTTCCAATCATTTTGGAATCATGCAATGTCACATAGAAATACCTTTAAGGTTTAAAATATTAATTTGGGGACTAGAAGGAAAATGTAGAATGGAGGAGAGCTAATAAATTGCAAACATTATACATATATTTAAATGACAACTGTTAGGTGGATGGAAAATTGACAAGCTCAGAGTCTTCAGAAAAGACATTTCTCTGTGACGATGCTTTGTAGCCAACAGAAAGTAAGATGTAAAGGAACAAGTAAGATCTAAGAATTCTTAACAGGAATATTAATAACTGGGAAAATGACAGAAACTAAAACCAAAAGGAGGAGAGAATCATGAAAGTGGCCAAGACTTTCAGGGCTTAGTGAGCCAGACTACAGTAGTGTTAGAAAAACAATTCTGCTGGCAGTTTGTCACACTCTTGTCTACAATTTTAATGTCATTTTTTGGGCTGATGACTTTTTGAAAGACAACATAATCATCTTAAATGCTTAATAGGTGATTTCTGTAATTATTGCAGACCTGCCCATACTAATCATCTGGAACTTTTTCTGCATGATGAACTACTCTTCCTGCCTGATCCTGCAATTCAGGACAGAGGAACAATTCCCTTTGACTTCACTGGGAGTCTGCCAGAAGAATCTTTTCCTTACTAAAAAAGTTCACCTAATTTATTCACTTGTCATGATTACAGAGCTTTCATCATTCTCCTTCTAAGAACTTCCAATTAAGTGTCCGGTTTCAGTGTTTGTTCTTCTCCTACACATTATCCTCTACTTTGTTCATTTCAGTAGAGAAATAAGACGTATTTTACAATTTATATTTGAAAAGTGATTACGTATCCTTCATTTCATGTTATCCAATGACATTAAAAAATAAGATTGTAATGGCAGGAATCACCTTGGATTGTATTTTTTTTAATATTTCAATAATACTGAAGTGTGTCTTTAAAACAAGTCTCTTAGGAAGGAAACTTACTTCCACCTCTCTCTTTCTCAGAAACCTTAAATGTTTTATTTAACAGTTTTTACCAAGTACAATTTCACAAGAGATTACTGAAACATTTTTAAAATGTAAAAAAGTTACCTGCCAGGTATATCAGTTCAAAACTTCACTGAGCAATAAGCCAAGTAAATGTATTAATTTCTGATATCCTAATTTCCACTTCAGAACTGGACAGTCTGAGCAGCAGTAAATGCATACTTTTATCTACATGAATTTTTCATAAAGATGACCTGGCTGATCTACATGATGTGTTCTGGATGATCTTCCTGACCCTCCTTTCTGTCGTTTCCCCCCAACTCTCAGCATGATCTTCTCAGATAAATCTATATTTATCATGCTCAGACCAGCACACTGACTGACTCCAGGGCAGGAAGGACTACAGTGAAATGAAGGGGGTTTTGCTGAGGAACATGTCCTGCCCATGCCTCTCCAGGCTGCTTTCCAAGAGGGTGGTGGTGTTGCCTGCTGCTTGTACCAATGTGCCTACCCAAGGGGCTCTCTAAGAGAAATTCTCCCTTACATGAATTCTTCAGCCCTATCTCAAAACACTCCCACAGATAAGGAAACAGATGATGGCAGATTTTCACCTGCTTTTTTTTTTTCTCTGCTTTAAGCATCAGAAACCCTCACATAACTGAAGCTTAAGGATATTTACGTAGGTACTTGCAGCTTTACTTGTTTCCATTGTACTGGCCTTAGACTGCACTCAAATGGCACTGCAGGACGAGGATGCTGTTGTGCTGCGCATCATATAAGCGTGTCAGAAGATGCTTCTTACCCCACATAGCACAAATATGTTCTCTCTGGCTGTTCTCATGAAAAACTACTTTTGGAGCTTATATGAGCTTTTTTCAACTCAGACAAAGACATTGTTGGGCTTAGCATATACTTATTCACAGAGAAGACCATGAGCTAACCAAATAATAGGAAGCATACAGGAGCTTAATACAGAAGTGGCTGCAAGGATTTGGTATAAGGATTTCTTAATTTAATTTTTTAAATTTTTCAATTTTCATTTCAGACAAAGGCTGTTGAGCCGTTCTGTTGATCAGAATGAAGTACTGATTCTCCCTTCTTTCCCCTATAATCCTGAGAAGAAAGTCCTTCTTTTCCTGAGTAATATGTTAACATTTATTTTATGCATGACTTCTACACAACCTGCCAAACCTGGGCAATCCTATGTGGTAAATGATCTCACTCTAACATTTGTCAAGCTACGTATCCTTAGATTACATATCTTACAAACACAAGCTGCTAGAGAGAAGGTTTAAGATACAGTTCTGCTGCGGCCGTGGGCTTCTGGGGGTGAGAAAGAAACGCAGTTGTCCCCTTGCTAATGGCACCGCACTGGGTATGGTGGTAGCTCAGTGGGGCTCATGGGTGCGATGCTGCAGTGTCACGTCCATGCAGTGCTCTGGCACGAGTTGTCTTAGACATGGGCAAACTATTATTCCATATTACAGAGAAGAGGGTGAATCTGAAACCTGTCCTCTTAGAAATCAGCAGAAATATTTCAGCTGAATCCTCAGGAGAAACAATATCCCCTGCAGGCGAGAACTAGACAATGAATACTGTCTGCTCTCATGCCTTAAGGATTTGAGCCTAAAGAAATATATGACAAAATGGTCAATAAACAATGATGCTCTGCTTTCTTGGTGACCTTTAAGAGCATTTCAAACAAAATAACCAAGGAAAGAGAGAGAATTTTCCTTAGTTTCTAGCAGTCATCCTCATTTTCAAAACTATTCACCAGTTTCAGTGCGTGGTAAAAAAGAGGCATTGCAGAAATCTTTCCCACACTTTTGTTCTCTGTTACAAGCCCTTTTACTCTCCCATAATTCTTGTGTTTGAAGCACAATCTATCTAGTTTTCTAGGAGTCTTTGCTCAGTCTTTCCAACACCCAATGGGTGAGCCACATAAAAGCTAGGAGTTGTCTCTAAGTGTAGATTTAGGGTTTGTCTATAGCAAATGGAGGGAGGAAGGTAGCGCCAAAGCGATGTCTAAGACAGGTGGGATGAAATGCTGTAGAGACATCTATATTACTGCTTTGAAAGTGAGAAGTCTACACCAGCAGTTTAGAGAAGGTGATGAAGCTTTGGATGATTGGTGGTCGTGATCGCTGCGCACCAGTGAGGAGGTAACAGACTGCAGCTGTATCTGCCTGCGAACTGATTGAGGGTTTAAGCCTTAACTTTTAAGCGGTCATAAAACCCAAAGCTAAAGCGTTCCCATGCACAAACCACCCAGCACAATGGAGTCACACTTAGATCTGGCACTGGTAGTCAGAGAAATGCAGCCAGGTTTAGGCCTCAGTTTCTCCTGGCAAGAGCAATCCTACATCTCCCGTCCAACACATGGGCACAAGTCTGTGCTCTAATACATTCCAGCAGCACAGCCTGAAAATACATGCATCAGAAATCTGGACGCAGGTGACTTGCGGCTCCGGCTAAAAACAAATAAATAAAAAATTACAAATCTACAGCTTAAATAGAGTGCAAATTTAGTTGCTTCATGGCCAAGAATCCAGACACTAACGTGTTACAAATCAAAATCTGTGTCTGGCATCTGGATCTTTGTGGCAGCTGACTTTCTCTTCTGCTCTGAATCACCCCAGTTCCATTGTCAAGCTGGAGAGCCCATTAAGCTTCCCTGAAAATCAAGATCCCAGCGTGCCGCGCCCCAGCGAAGCAGCGGGACATCAAGTACAGCATTTGTGTCCCACCAGGGTCTGTTAGATTTGTACCACCAGCACAGCTGAACACCGGTGATTTTTTTTGTGTGCCCTCAATCAAATCCCCCTCTTCCCTCGCGGTAAGGGCACGCTGGTATTAGGGAAGATGGTGAAAAATGCTGTCACGTGCATCCCAGAGGATGCTGCTTTCTGATGGGCGACCATCACCCTGTCACTCTGCCAGTGCCGACTGGAGCGACAGCAAAAGGGAGGCAGAGGGATTTGGGAGGTTTTTAACGGGGAAAAAAAAAAAAAAAAAAGAAATCCAAAAAAGCCACCCAGCCGAGGCGAGGGGAGGAGCCGGGGTGGGGGCTTGGCTCATCCCTGAGCCGAGCCTGGC
>KZ505956.1:130996-143547 GCA_002844005.1 Limosa lapponica baueri | reverse complement strand
CCGGCTTTTTTAGGAGGGAGACCCTCCTTCGCGGCCGCCCGCTCGCAGCCATGGCTTTGAAGGAGGCGGGCGGCAGCATCCTGCCCATCAGCGACATGGTGTCGGGGCCGTCGGGCTCGCCGTTCCCCGAGGTGGTGGAGCTGAACGTGGGGGGCCAGGTGTACGTGACGAGGCACTCCACGCTGCTCAGCGTCCCGGACAGCACGCTGGCCACCATGTTCTCCCCTTGCCGGGGCGGCCCGGCGGCCACCCGCCAGCTGCCCAGGGACAGCCGGGCGCGCTTCTTCATCGACCGCGACGGCTTCCTCTTCAGGTACGTGCTGGATTACCTGCGGGACAAGCAGCTGGCGCTGCCCGAGCACTTCCCCGAGAAGGAGCGGCTCCTGCGGGAGGCCGAGTACTTCCAGCTGGGCGACCTGGTGAAGCTGCTGTCGCCCAAGGTCACCAAGCAGAGCTCGCTCAACGACGAGGGCTGCCAGAGCGACCTGGAGGACAGCAACTCGCAGGGCAGCAGCGACCGGCTGCAGCGGGCGGCGCTGGACAAGCGCTCGGGCTTCCTCACCGTGGGCTACCGCGGCTCCTACACCACGGTGCGGGACAACCAGGCGGACGCCAAGTTCCGCCGCGTCGCCCGCATCATGGTGTGCGGCAGGATCGCCCTGGCCAAGGAGGTCTTCGGGGAGACGCTCAACGAGAGCCGCGACCCCGACCGCCCCCCCGAGAAGTACACCTCCCGCTTCTACCTCAAGTTCACCTACCTGGAGCAAGCCTTCGACCGGCTCTCCGAGGCGGGCTTCCACATGGTGGCTTGCAACTCCACCGGCACCGCCGCCTTCATCAACCAGTACAGGGACGACAAGATCTGGAGCAGCTACACCGAGTACATCTTCTTCAGTAAGTGCTGACATCCCCCCCCGCCCCGCCACGGTCCCCATCCCCGGGGGGTGCAGTTAAAAGTACATCTGCACACACTCCCCCCCATCCGGACACCCCGACCCTCGCTGTCCCAAAGCAACATGTAGCTGGAGAGAAATTGAGGGCAGCCCCCTTTACCCCCTCCTTCGGCGCTGGCATCGCCACAGTTCAGATTTTATTTTTTGGGGGGTGGGGAGTGAGGGGGAGGGCTGCCAAATGCCCCGTCCGGAGCGGCTCTCCTCACTCCTTGCAGCAATCGGGGGCTGTCCCCCCCATCTTTTGGTGCCGAGTGTGCCGGGGGGGGTGGAGGTGGTGGTGGGGGGAGAACCAGCTCCCCTCTCTCCGCACCGCCTGCCCCGTGTCGGGGTCTCCCGAGTGGACCGTGGGGCTGCGGCGGCGGTGGAAGCGCGGGGGCGGGCGGTCCCGGGCCGGGGGTGCGGGTGAGGTGGGGGCTCCGCGCTGGCTCCGCCGCGGAGGGTTGCGGAGCTGGGCACGGCGGAGCCCCGGGCAAAGCAGGGTTTAAATATTTTATGGCCGCGTTTGCTTGCCAAGTGAGCGCACTGCGCCTGGGCACCGTCCCCGGGAGGGAGAGGGGAGGCGAGGAGGGCACAGCCAACTTCCCGAGGAGCAAGAAAGAGCCTGGCTCCAAGGTGGGAAACAAAACAAAAAGAAAAAAAAATGGAAAAAAAGAAAGAAAAAGAAAATAAACCGCTCCGTAGCCAGCACGCAGCTCCTAAGCAACTTCGCTGGTGGGCTGTGGGGAGCCTTAAAGGTTCCAGGTCACTCGCAAATAGGAAAATCGGGCGATGACGAATGAGTTTCAATCTGGCAAAGTCTGTAGTGCTATGTAGGGCACTGGCTGGGCAGCGGTTTCGGGTAATGAAACCGCAGCTGGATGGAGAACAACCGGCCCCTGGCGGAGATTTGTCTTTGAAAGGCAGAGGCAGCCTTAACCATTACAGATGTGTGGGAGAGGCTGTGGAAGAGAGAGGTGTTCTCCATTCACTTCTTGCCTTCTCCTGCCGCTGCCTGGTCTCACGCTCCCTGAGCGCAGGAGGGAGGCTTTGGTGGAGCATCTGCCTGCCCCTGGGGTGAGGTGGGAGACACAGCCTGTAACTAACTTCACCAGTTGGGCAGCTAAACAGAAGCAACCCATCTTACGTGCAAAACTGGACCTAGGCACGGTATTTAATAGAAGAAGAAATGTGAATGGTCTTCTACTCGGACAAGAACTATTAATTAAAGAGTTTACATTGCTGTGTATTATATAGGTGATGATGACCCTTTTCTGAGCAGGCTTAAGTACTTCAGATCAATCTTCAAAACTCCATTAGAGCAGTTTTTGAAGATTCATTGTGTAACCTATCGCTGGTCACGCTTCATTAGGAAATGCAAAACCTGAGCCATAGAGGAGCTTTACGTTCTTCTGGGTGGACTTTTACGAAGTATTTTATGTGATTATTAAATCTCCTTTCTGAGAAAAATGGATGTACTGATTTTCTAGATGGTAGAAATTCCTTGTTGTTATTATCAAGACTATGAAATAGTCTGTTCTGTTTGCTCAGAAGTGGATTTGTAGGTGCATCTGTGTGCATTTGTGATGCTCATAATGTTTTGGGTTATTTTTTTATAACTCATCATGTGGGTTACGATGAGGTTGCTGTATAGAACAGTGCTCGAATTCAGATCAGTGTTCCAAATTAATCCCTGGTGTAATACCACTGATTTACGTGGAATAATGCCAGGGATGAATTGGATGTCGTACATCGTGATTTTTTGTTTTGATTTTTAGTCTTCCAGCTTACGATGCTGTGAAAAGTAAAACAGTTAATTACTTAAATTGATACACTTAAATGAAAATTTATGTTGTTGCCTAATGTTTTTGGGTGTGTGTTTTTTTTTTTTTTTTACTTCTGAGTGCAAAAAATGGCTGAGATAGAAGTAGGCTGAAAAGACGAGGAGCATATTTTACTTTTGGTTGCTCGTTATCCATGTAGCAACCACTTTGTTTAACAATTTTATACATTTCTTTATGATTAGGTAGATTTTTCTGAAACATAGCAACATGGAGACAGAACTTGAAAAATCACCAAAACATGAAGAGAAACTAGCAAAACCCAATGCCTGAAGTAATGCTTTAGGTTTCTTGTGGTTTTGGTGGTGGTTTTTTTTTGAAACTGACTAAATATCCAATTGATGGAGACCATTGATAAAAACAGTACTTTACTATTATTAATGCTATTAAATGCCGTGGATGGATTGACGTTGCTTTGCCGGACTGCTGCACAGGAATCCACCGAAGGGAGAGGAAACCTTGGAAGCCTTAGTGCTCTGCACCAGGGGTGGGAAGAGTAGTCAGGGTTACTGGCTGTAGGCTCTCCAGCAGCATTAGCCAGGATCATATTCCTTCCTCACTCACAAACAAATCCTAATACAGAAAGAGAAAGAGCAGTCACTTTTCAATTTATTCCTTGCCACATGTCCCCATGAACCCCAGAAAGGAAACAGTTTGGGTGGGTGCTGATTTCAAGAGCTCTCATGGTGAATGTCCAACCCTGGATTGTGTCTTATAGACAAAAATATCAAGACAGAAAACTTTGGGGAGCCTATTCCGGTCTTGGCCAGCACCTGGGACTTAATTTGATGCTAGCAGAGAAGGAACCTAGTTTTACGTTCCATTGGAAAAAGCCCTACCTGCATTTGCATTTGTTATTTGCAGCAAGAACATTTGCAGCCAGCAACTGTATTAGTTGTTGGTCTGTAATTCTGTAGCAGCCACACAAACTTCCCTTTCACCATTTTTCCTGAGGACTTGTGGACAAATCTGTTTTCTAGTGGTGGTAGACAGCAAAGTGATTGGAAAAAATATATGAGGATATATATGAGGATATATTCCATGCATTTCCTTAGGTAGTTAGTAGTTAGTAGGCAGTTAGTAGTGGTCAGGTCCTTAGTAGTTGAATGAGTTTCTCACTGAGAGCTACTAAGGAATGTTTGAAGGCCAAAGGTTTAATCTATGGTTTGTGGAACAGATTTCAGGTCTGTTTCTAGTATCTTTCAAACTTTGGTAGGTGTTTTGAGTTGAAATAACCCTCCATTTAAAAAAATGGAAATGACTTTATATTCTTAAACGTTCCAGCGGATGAAATTCACCTTGGATACTACATAGATATTTAATTAATTTATTAATTGCTTAATATCTAGAGGCGGATTAGTTGTTGCAGACTAACTCTGATTGAAGAACCAGAGGTCGTTTGAAACTGCTTACTGGGAAATAATGCTTCAGCTTTTGGCAACGTGTCCTGACAAGCACAGAGACAGACTTTTCTTCTTAGTATGCATAATTCCTATAAAAACCAGGAGGTTCTGTGCCCCCAGTGGTGCGCAAGCTATCATGTATGCAATGACAGCTTCATTTGTCTACACAATTACTACACGGTCAGAATCGCACCTTGCATCGGTGGCTCAGTTCTGAAAAGTGCTCGCAGATCTGTTCCACGTGTCCATTACAAATCCCCTCTCTTAATGGTCAATAAAAGGAGTAAGGTTGGTTTTTTTTTTGTGGTAGTGAAAAGGCTCTACCACAGTGTACCACGAACTCCTCCTTTTTTGAGGATGACTTGGGTCAGTTAACACAACATCAAATTCATATGCAGTTTGGGAAAGAGGCTCAAACTCTTTTGCTGCTTAGTTTCAGGCTGCCGTAGAGGACCCCTGATTAATTACCTGCTGGTGTGCGATAGGTGATGGCCTTCACAGAAGTTGCTTCTAGCTGGATCCAGGAGACCAGGAGCCAGGAGACCTCAGGAGACCTTGCTTCTCATGGCTGCAGGCAACGTAACATACCTTCTGTTAGCTGGTCTCTTTGTGAGGAAAGGGTGTGATTTACATTTTTAAGCTTTTGTCTTCACTGTATCTCTCAGTCCTGTTGTGTAATGCAGGATTGCCTGTGCGTGCTATTACTATTTTTTTTTTCCTTCTGTAGAATCTAATTGGTCTTAATGGATTTTACATTTAACATCTGCTATGCAATCTGACTTATGGATGTTGAGAGCATCGTGCTCAGCTGGAAGCTTTGTGTGCTGAGCTGACATGTTTATTGTAAGAAGAATGCAGTAATATTTAATGAAAAAACTTTGACATGTATTCTATTTTGACACCAGTGTTTCACGTGTGACAATTTCTTTCTGTCTTGGTTTTATTTGTAACAGGTGACATTTGCATGAATTTATGGTGCTTATTTTCCACTTGAAGTCACAGCACTCTGAGATTATATTGGTTGCTGTGGAAATTCTCATAAACAAGTGATAATAATAATTTTGTAATCAGTGGGGAATAAGCAGTTGGAAGAAATGAACTTTTAGGAAACAATATGGTGTTTTGAAAAAAAACCCCCCCAAACCCCCCCCCCCAACTCAATCAAAACACCACCACCAAACCCCAAAAAAACCATACCCACAGCAACAACAAACCCCAACCAACGTTGTCTGTGTCTTTGCAATGAAAAGGAGAAAAAACCAGAAGGTGACAACTTGAAACATGGGGAACAAACATGTATGTAAAAGACTTTGTGAATTCCAAATCCAGTTCAACATCCCACTGGGACAGCGAAGGGATGGAGGGTTGGCAGATAACCCTAAACTGCTCTTCTGAGGGCACAGTGGTACAAAAGCCATCCTGCAGGTGGTTTCTGTGACCATGCCAAGCTGCTCTCCATCCATCACTGCTGATCTGGTGCAGTTTTTGCTACATGGAGTGTGTCTGTGCTATTTTATATGGAACAAATATATCTGAAATATGCTAGGCTGAGGAGAGAAAGGAGACTAAGACAAAAGTAAAACAGGGGTATTGCTTTTCTGTGGAACATTGAGGTGAAGTTGGGCAACTTCCTTTGGGCCTGAACCCGAGCCTCAAAGATTAGAATACAAAATTTTGGTGGTACAGGCACACATGAAGGATTAAATCAGTATCACAAGCACAATGTAGAAAAGCTGCAGGTTTCTGACGGTATCAAGTTCTAGGAATGTTGTTTCTGGTAGGACGACTGTGCAAAGCCCTTCAAAGAGAGATTCTGTAGGCAGTCCTGTGACTTTGGAAAACTGACATAAAATTTAAGGATATTCTGCCTTATGATTCCAGCTCACCTCTAATACAGTTTAAAAATAAATAAATAATGGACTACTTTTAATCTTGTCATTCCTTCAAAATATATGTCCCTGAACATAAAGGGATGAATCAAAGTGTACTGTCATAAATTACTAATATGAGAATATCTTTCTTATGCCACCACTTGACATAATGTGTGATAATCCAGACTACTGAAACTGGTACTCTGACTTCAGTCATCATTTCAGCCAAGAGACTTTACTTGAGCAAGGTTTTTAAAATGTGAGATTAAAAAGAAGTTTGAAAAAATTTGGCTTTTTAATAAATAAATAATAAAAGCAAGCTGCGTTCCTCTACAGCTGGTGTAAAGACACTGCTGCAGTGAAAAACTGTGCCAGGAACCTTTTGATTTTTCTTGTGCTTCAGTAGAAATACACAAGACTCAATACAATGATTTGAGATGAGATTTTAATCATTATATCCAGTCTCTTCTCTTACTATAATGAAATTATATTTTTAATTACTGTAGAGCTGAGGATTGGACCTGTTGTACAGTATTTTAAAAGTAAAAATTAGAAATTAACTGAGAAAATCAACTACCCTGGATATTATATACCAGGATCAATACTAGATAAGCAATAAGCACCTTCATACAAGCAGCTGTTATTCCTGGTGTCAGGGAAATGGCAAACACACTGGTTTTGATATTATCCCAGACTTGTACTTCTTGTGGATTACTTGGGAACAAAGTTATAGCGTTGCAGAAGCTGACTTTGCTGGATCTGTAATATTTTGCAGGAAAACTGCTTCTTGGTGTCAGATCACTTCATACGTTTTTTAGATTTATGACGGTAGTTGCAGGGAAATGTTTACTTTTCCACAGTAGGATGAGCAAATCATATTTTATTTTTTCTTTATTGTCAACATGAACTTCTAGTTATCTGCTGTTCAAGTGCAGAATTTATGTCTACAAAAGTTTTCCATATACTATTAGTCCAGGCACATGATTTAAAATTAAAACATTGCCGCTAATAAAATAAATTTTGCAATGTATTTGCTTTCTCAGCATGATACGGCTGGTATTTCACTGCTAGTTTTCTCCTTTGCAGCAAATATGAAATTTGTTATACTGTGATGGGAATTTGTGTGGAAAACAAAAATTCACTATGCATTGCACCAAAAGGGAGCTCATTGATTCTCACGTTATCCTCTTTCTGCCACAGTTCCACATTTAAACATAAGTCTCCAGAAATGAGAAACTGCTCAGGCAGCTCTCATGGATGTCAAAAGTAAAATGCTACGGGCATGAGGAGAGAAATGGCAGAAAGAAAGGCCCTCTTCTTGGTCCAGCTGAACAGCAGCATGGCCTGAACAAAGCGACCAGAAGTAATCAGTCATGTTTGGGTGTTTAGGGCAGGTTTAGATTGGATATGAGGAAAAATTTTTACACAGAAAGGGTTATCAAGTATTGGAACAGGCTGCCCAGAGAAGTGGTGGAATCATCATCCCTGGAGTTATTTAAAAGACGAGTAGACATAGCGCTTAGTGATACGGTTTAGTGCTGTTTTTTGTCAGTGTTAGGTTGATGGTTGGACTTGATGATCTGAAAGGTCTGTTTCAACTTAGGTGATTCTATGATTCATTGATCTTTGGTGAGCCAGAGACCTAGATGGGCAACGAAGGAAAGAGTCCAAGGTGGTGTGCACCCATCTCATGTCTCTGGCATCCTGCACTGCTCGAGCATTCCTTTTCTTTTTTTCTTTGAGCTAAATGGGATTGATAGTATAAATAGGGACTAACAGTATAAATAGGGACTAACGCTGTGTGAAACTCATACTCAAGTCCCATTCACAACTGCAAGATAGACCTTCACTGGGACTGAAGCCGCAGATAGTCTTGGGCTAGTCTTTCACATAAAAGTGAAATTTCAGCCACATGAGTGATTATTTGGTGTCATAACTGTTTCTAGTACACATAATCCTGGCAGGAGGTAATTTTCGTGGCATTTGTAGAAACTAAGGGCATTCCATTTTGGTTGCATTTTATCAGATTGTGGTAACAAAACTTGCCATGTTTGTTGTATTTTGACAGAAGACATATTTAAATTAAGGAGTGCATCTTGCTGCAAGGTGTTGCTCCATTTATATTATCACATCTCTAAATAATTTCAGGACTTCACCATACATACGTAAATATCACAGTGATGTTAATGAGAGTTTCATAGTTGTAGCAACAAGATGAATAGAATGCTTTAAAAATGTTTATGCAAATATTATTTCTTCTTTATAGAATGACTTCTATCTTGATACTGTCTTTCCCAAAGTTGCTCAAAATGGGATTCAAAGATAGGGAGCAGCGTGCGTACCCATTCTTTGCCCTGTGGGGCCTGCCTAGCCATAAGCAACATCAGGACTGCTCTGTTACAGCTGGTGCAATGATTCCTTCATAACATTTTGCAGCTGGGAGTAGCTGGGTCAAAATTTAGTTGTTCCTCCTTTCTTGTTGCTCCCCTGAAGGCTGTGGCAGGGGCTCTGAGCAAAGGAGTTGAGGAGACAGGGTCCGCTGCCTCCAGGGAGCTGCCGCTGCCTCCGGGTGGCTGCACCGCCGGGCTGCACGCATGTCAGGTTTGCTCTCTGCCGCTCCAGTCATGCTGCCTGACCTGTTTTCTGTTCCAATGACATGCATAAAGAATACTAGAACAAGTTATAGAATAAAAAAACAATGGTACTTCCTTTTGAAGGGAATACTAGAACAGTTTTTACAAAAAAAATTTTTAATAACTCAATCCATAGACAACAACTCAGTCGCAAGTGCGAGTACACACAGCAACAATAACTAATGCATCGAAGTAGATGTGCTGCACATCCCCTCTGGGGGACAAGGAGTGGGTTGAGAAACTGAAGGGAGGAATCAGCACCATCATTAATTTTTATTAATGACGTTAAATGCTGCAGAACTTCAGTTAGCATATGCTTAGTCATCTTATACACAGTACATGCGGAAACATTCTCTTTGCATCATCACAAAGATAGCTTTCAAAAATGAAAGAAGTCAGTGTATTTTATTTTTCATATAAGCGAATAACAATAACCTTAGGATGCATTTTTATTTCCTATCTTTCATCCTTACTGGGTTTTACCCTTTAGTAGTATTAACAAATACTCCCAAAGAGAGATGAGTTGGTGCTCAGGGACTCCTGTCACATTTTGTTGTAAACAGTCTCCTGCAACTTGTTAATAGTGAAATTGTTTTGTATTTTGTTGAACATAGATTTTTGTAGGTTCTTGTAAAGATTGCAATGTATTCCATGGAAGTTATTAAAAGTGTACTATCATTCCAAAGGCTTTTTATCAGTGAATATTTTATATATGTTTCAGGTATCTGTGAAGGTCTTTATATTTGTTAAATAATACGAGGAAAATAGGCCCAGAATTGCATATATGCATGATTATATAAATAAACTGTGTGCAAAACAGTTACTTTCATAATCTCTTACTAACAGTTTAATTAAACCAGACTTTTTTTTCCTGCCTGTTATTCAAATCTCCATTAAAACCACCATACCTGCCAGTCACTTCTCACTATTGTTCTCTTCAGACAGCTGTTACTATTTCTGTTGTTAATGCCTACTGTGGCTTTTGAGCTGATCTGAAACAAAGTGGAGGCATGGCTACTCTTGCCTTTCCACCTATTTTTGTCTCTTTCCAGTGTTTGGGAATATAAATATCACTCATTCCGTCCTTCTAAAAATACCAAAATACAGCCTTATGAAAGTGTGATCAATATTGCTGAAGCTACATGGATTTTAGGGTGTGTGTGGAAAGAACAAAGTAATTCAGCTATTTATGATTCAAGATAGGGAGGGACCGTTGTACAAGTAAGGTTGTTTCTGTCCTCTCCTACTTCCAAAATTTTGGCATCAAATCTCACACTTCCCTTTCCAAGTGACTTACCCATTCAAAGTACCGCTTCTTCAGAGCAGGAACTGTCAGCATCTGTACGTGTAGATAAGCCTTATCATATTAAAAAGAGTAAACCAAAACTACATGAGGAATATAACTAAGACCACTGTAATTCTCAATCCTGCTTGGAATTTTTACTGTCCCAGTACTTGTAGACTTTAATTTTCTCAGTTGGCAATCCCTCAGAAAGCTGTGCATATTTACCTGTTTCAGTGTTGTCATAGCTTGCAAACATCTATTTCTGATGATTTTCTGTTTCCTATGAAATTTCTTCATGCTGTGGGTTTGTATGTAACAAAATAAAAGGATGTAATAAATGAGTATAATGTTTATAAATATTATAGACAGAGATAGACAAAGTCTATGTGTTCTTGCTACCAGTCCCCAAAAAACGTCTGGAGTAACGGATAATGATATCCTTTGGCTTCAAAATAATCCTGTAATCCTTTAGGATGGAAGGGGCAAACTTTTCAGAAATGTTTCAGTTATTCAGTATGTGATATTTTGAGGACTATTGAAATTTTTGAAGTTTTACCTCATAAGCTGCTAGGTTTCTATCTTCCTGTGACTTTTAGCTGCCTAGTGGTCCAGCCTCCAGTCATAAAAACGCTCACATTTTTATTCCTGCCCTTTCAATATTTACCTTTTCCACCTGCAGCTGAAGTAGTTTGGTGTCTAAATTGGTGGAATTATGCCCCTAAATAATTGCATCTGTGATCACATTTAATTACAGGAGGAAGATCGCGCTTGCGGTAGAGGAGATTAGGTTAAACGCTGCCTGTCTAATCAGATCCCCGGTGACTGATTTCTGGCAGTGCTTTCTCCCTAAATCCCGTTGCTGTGGATGCTGTGACTAAAAGCTGCGCTGCCTGTGTGACTCCCATGTCTTCAGCAGATGGTTTTTGCTTTTCTGGTTTGAGAGGTATGACAGGGCCTCAGGAGCGAGCCCGAACGTCCTCAATCCCTGCCAAAAACAGGCATGGGCCTCATGGTGCCTTTGGCTGGGCCTGGTGTGGCAGGCCCCATGGCTGGGCAGGGCTGTGGGGAGATGGAGACTGGCCCTGCTGAGGCCTTGGGGGCTGCCAGAGGCTGAAATGGCGACGTGGGTAGGGTGTGGGGAGCCCCATGGGGTCTGTCAGGGCCAGTACAGCCTGGAGGTGCTGCCTCGGGGCCTGGAGCTGTGGTGGCCATGTTCTTCAAGGACCCTTGGGCCAGGCGCCATAGTCACAGGTTGGTGTCAGGGCCTCAAAATACCAAAGCAATGATTCAGGGTGGGGTCTTTTTCCACGATTTCATGAACTTTTTGTAACGTAAAATGCATGATAAATAACGCCTTGAGTTATATTTATACAGGAAAAGCAAGGGGTTCTTGGTCAAAGACAACAGTAAGGCAAGAGTGGCATCTAACTAATATTTATTCAGTGGCACACATGACACAGTATTTGTCTTTCTGCACCATGTGGCTGAAGCAGTGTAAATTTAATAATAATCTTCAATTTAATACAGTTAATCCAAATATTCTTTAAATTTGGCTGCAAAATGTGGAGGGGAGAAAAAGCACCTGTTAGAAGCAGTTGGTAACCTGGAAGAAAACACACTGGAAAAGAATTATTTGCTTTTTAGACTATGTAAAAATGTTTAATTTATAATTATTTTTTTATGACGTGACTATATGCAAGCCTTTCTATATTGTCACACTTATGATGCATAGAAGGTACAAAGGAGCTTGGGGGGTTGCTTAGCTGCACTTTCTGAAAACAGTAAAATTATTCACATTTGAGAAGATGCACTGCTTGGTTTTTTGAATATTTTAACACATGTTTTTGGAGTCAGGGTTATATTCTATCATCAATAGTGAGGCTACTAGCAAAAATAGTTATCCTTTTTAATGAACCGTATAACAAATCACATTTGAGAATAATACGAGTCTAAAACTGACCTCCCAATCAATGCTTGCGATCTCAACTGTATTTTCAGAAAATCTGGCCAAGTTCAGTGAGAATTTCCATCTGCACTTTGAGTATTGGGCAAGCATCAGGGATTGACAAATTTAAGTTTAGGCTGCTGGTTTGGAACATGTAGTTCTTCTTATCATCTCCGTGACTGGCAATAAACTGCACTTGTTTCATTTCTTCCTTATCCTGTGGTTGTATTAGAGGTTTAGCTGTACAGAAACTGACATTTTACCCAAGTTCACCTTGATTTCTAGCAGCAGTTAGCAACTCTCAGTCATTAATTTGCTCAATTAAATCAGTTTGCAACAGTGAAAGCAATAGTGGTAAAAGCTATTTACTGTATTATCAAGCAGTCATATAGCAAGAGTATTGCAAGTTACCGGATAATTACTGCTGGTTCAGAGTGGGTTGCCATAATTTCTATTCAAGAAGCTATGTGGTGTTGGACTGTGGATCAGTAAATTAAGACTATTAAATGTTACATGTGGTGGTTGTAGAACACACTCTGCTTTCAAGCTTCTTAATAGATTTACAAGTTCCTTGATAAAAGGAAAAACACTTTCCCCATTAAGGCAGTCAGGTGTTGGAATAGGCTGTGCAGTGATGCCGTGCA